>JAJOZX010002601.1:0-182500 GCA_023014485.1 Bathynomus jamesi
AAAAAAATACTCGTTCATCACTAATATTTCATACTTTTCAGAAATTTTCTAGGCGAACTTTTTTCCTGTACATGTAAATATATAGTAATTTGTTCGAAATTCTAATGAATTCTTCTATACCTTTGTGTCTATACCTTTATTAAGGCTTCAAATTTTATTACATATTGCTACAAGGTCCATTTCCCAATTAGTAAGCCTTCTTCTCTAGTCTTATTTAACCTGTACATTTTTTAAATCCTTCAGATAAAGAACAGCTAGCTTAAACAGGTTACTAGAATATATATATAATATATATATATATATATATATATATATATATATATATATATATATATATATATATATATATATATATATATACCCCCTTTTTAGACAATAATACCAAACCTCTAATAATTAATTTAATTAATTATTAACCGTTATTTAGACAATACTTATTTAGAATAAGTTTCAGCTAACCTTTAGTGGACCCATAATGTTTTATGTAGGGTTTATCAATTAACTTGTTTTTAACTTGTTTAGAAGTTTTAATCAATTTTGAATAATGTTAAATTTCTGTTTTTGAATTCCCGCCTCATTCCCTAAACCTCGCATGATCTCAAGAGTTAGGTTTTGTGAAACCAATAACCGCTCTCCTTCATCGGTGGATAATAATAAGTAAGTTTTTTTTTTTTGTCTGTGTTTATTTTACTTAATAGTTGTTATTTTCTACAGGGTGATTTTTTTTAATTCGAGGACCATGAAAGCTATTATTAAGGGTTCTCGAATAAAAAATCACCCTGTATTTTAGTTAATATTTTTCTTTTCTAGTTGGTTATTACTTTAAATCAAGTTCATATTTTTCTCCTGTTTATAGTACAGGGTGATAAAAAAAGGTGTTCCCAAAAAATAATTTATTACATTTTTTTTGGGGGGACACCATTTTGGATTACCCTGTAGTTATTTCTTTTTTTTTTGCTTTTTTTTTTGTTAATTAATACGAAGCGAGGTGAAGTTAAGTGGATTATATATTCATATTATTCATTTTACTTCTCCCGACTTCAACGTGGGAGGTAAAATATTAAGGAAGAAATCTCGCAGATTTCAAAAGATTTCTAAGAATTCTCCGTATTTTGTCTTCGTATTTTGCCATGAGAATTCCATATCTAAAAATTATGAGTAACTGAGAAAAGGCAATCTTCCATTTGAAATTTATGGTTGCTATACACTTTTTCTCCTTTCTAGGAATAACAGTGCAAAGGAAACAAAATTGTGTTTTGTGGGAAAAATGGGGGGGGGGGGGGAGCTTTGCTGGAGTGTTTTATTGGTTGTTACTCTTCGGGAATATAAGATCTGCCCTCGCGTAGATATCGAGTGAGGTGGGGGGACTGGAATATGTTTCAAGACAACGAACGGTACATGAAAAGCAGAACTATTTTGTATTTGTAATAGGCGAAAGATAGCATTTGTATCTTTGAAGACAAAGTATCTTTTGGCCAAATATGCTTAATAACAATTCTGTCTACCAAAATGGTTAAAGTGTCTATCGTGTAATAACCTAACGTATTCTACCTCAACAACGGGAGAATCTGAGTAGCGAATGGGTCTTTAGAATTTAGTGAAATATGTTACTTTACATATTTAACCCTCTTGTCTTGTGATGACCGCAGCAATTTTCTGTCATGAGACAGAGCATTTTAAAATTAGGGCATAAATTGAATTTATCCTTAATAGGAAGATTCTTACCTTCCTACTCAATTTTCTTTCAGATCACCAGTGTGTGTGTATATATATATATATATATATATATATATATATATATATATATGGGATTGAACTCAGAATGGTCCCCTGAGGTTTTTTCATGATACACACAGACCGTGCATGGAACAAGGAACTCTTCTAGAAAAATTAAATCCACTATAGTCCGAATAAGCAATGGTAAATGACAAACACTATAGGTTTTTTTATTTTTCATGATGTTAGCCTGACGTGAGCAACGAGTCACTCGCTAACGTCGGGCTAAATCATGAAAAAGAAAAACTATAGTGTTTGTCATTTACCATTACTTATTCGAACTAGAGTGGATTTAATTTTCCCAGAAGAGTTCCTTGTTCCATGCACTGTCTGTGTGTATCATATATACACCTTCGTTAACCTTGGTTCTGCTTCTGCCCGAATTGTTTATTCTGACGAAGGTTAAGCTTGTCACTCTACCTTACACTTACAGTTTAACATGGAATCCGAACCACGCCCCACCAGCAGCCCAGCGTCCTAACCACTAGACTACCCATTTATCTACCAACAAATTTCTTTTTAATTGTGTGGAAGGATGAACAGCTGGGTTTGCTGCGCGCCACCTGCCTTCACTTAGTCTCGATCCCGGGGTCGATGGATTCGTAGTCAGTGATGCTAACCACTACACCACCATATATACTGTATATTAATATATATATATATATATATATATATTATATATATATATATGGAGGAGATTGTGGACACCAATTGACCAGGAAAGTACTCCGAAGGGGACGTTAGGCAGAAGACAGGGAGTGCTGGAACTCTCGTTTTTTCTGTCACTGTCCTCCTTAGCTGATCTTTTTCCGTGTCTCATCTACCCTGTGAGCAGTCCAACATGCTCTCAGTCACACACTTCTCTCGCTATTCCTCACTATACTTACATGCATCTTATATAGTACACAATCTTTCCAAATTTTAAAAAAATGGCATCGCTCTCAAGAGCCTCGGAGTCCCCTGGGGAGAGGGCCCTAAATGTCCCCACTTCTGGCTTCCCGTTGCCAATACCGGGGATGCTGACCCTAGCAGCGGGGCTGGTTCTGTTACCACCCATTCGAGATGTTCTGAACCTCTGCTTGATTCACTTTTCATGAACTTCTGCAACATTCGTGGCCTCTTCTCAGATTTCCAATCTGTTGAACACTTTCTCCTCTAAACCTCACCTCTTCCTCACTGAAACTCGGGTGTCTGGGACGAATGACAGCAGCCCCTTTTCTGTACGTCCCTACTTTCTGTACTCAATTTCATTCCAAAGGTGGATGTTGCGTATATACTATACGCAACGACCTAACTTGCTCTCGTATTCCCAAACTTGAGTCCTCCGAATTCTACACCCTCTAGCTACGACTTACTTGCCAATCTCGAACTAAATACATCTACTTATCTATCTTTTTCCTATTCCTTCTTTGGGATAGGATGAATGAGAGCGAATTTCCAGCAGGAAGGAAAATTACCAGATGAAAGACAAAAGCGAAAGAGTTTGCTTTGGCAGGGTGTCAACACAGAAACACAGAATTGCCTCTCAATCGGCAGTGCCGAAATGCCAAAGGCGTCTCTTCTGGGAGATATAAGGTTGTGGATGGAGGAGCCCAATGGAGAAAAAAAGTTGGACAGAGTAAGAAGGACGAGTGGTTAGAAATAATCTACTGTAGGTTATTCAGGATAAACAAGTTGTTAATTGATTCACCAAGGATGTCAGTGAAATGAGATGAAAACCAAAGTTAGTGGTGACCTTTGAAATCACCTAAAATGTAGATTTCAGCGAAAGGAGAGTGAGATAGAATGCATTCCATTTTGGAAGTGAGGTAGTCACAGAGTTTTCGATAGTCATTAGAATTAGGAGAAAGGTAGATAAGTAGATTTATTTAGTTTGAGATTAGCACGTAAGCCGTTGCCAGACGGTGTAGAATTCAAAAGATTCAAGTTTGGGAATACGAGAGCAAGTTAGGTCGTTGCGTATATATACGCAACATCCACCTTTGGAATGAAATTGAGTATAGAAAAAGTAGGAGGGCATAGAAAAGGGGTTTCTGTCACCTGAGGTTTAAAGGAGGAGAGGTGGTGTCAGGATAGCTCGAATGGGTGGTAGCGAAACCAGCCCCACTGCCTGTTGCGTTACCAGTGCCGGCAGCGGGGAGTCAGAGGTGAGGACATTTATGATCCCCTCTCCAGGACTCTGAGGCTCTTTTTAAAGACTGAACCATTTCTTTTTTTTCATCTAAGATGCATGTATGTGTAGTGAAGAACAGAGGGAGAAGTGCGTGTTTTGGGGCATGCTGGACTGCTCACAGAGTAGATGAGACACGAAAAAATCTCAGCTGAAGAGAATAGTAACAGGTGAAACCGTAGTTCTAGCACTCGCTGTCTCCTGCCTAACGTCCCCCACGGAGTACTTCATTGGTCGATTGGTGTCTACGATCTCCTCCCTTAAACTTGAACAGTAGTTGTTAAAGATCAAGTTGACAAGGAGGGTAATTAGAGACTTAGCTGAGCATACTAAAGAAGTTGACAGTGAACAAAAACAAATAGAATAAAACATTAACGGAGCAAGTTTTCAATGTGTCCTCCATTATTATCAATGAACAATTGTGGCCTTGTGCGACACTGGCGAACTGCTGTAGAAATGGTGTCTTCATCGAGGTCATTACATGCGGTTTATATATATATATATATATATATATATATATATATATATATATATATATATTAGCCTACTGACAGTAGGCCCTATAATAAAATGTAATTAAGCCAATTAAAGATTGTTTATGGGTCACCAACTTGATCTTTCTATCAAATAAATAGTGTTCATAATAATGAGATTAATAAGTTTCGTAGTTTTTTCTTTAATTATCAAAAGTAAAAATAATTATTTAATAATTAACAATTATTTTATATTGAAATGTGCAAATATTACAATTATTGATTGCTGAGAATAAAAGAGTCATTACATGGAGAACAAAGTTGCGATTCAATGGTATTAAGATACATAATTAGGATGGTAAAATACGATACTGAATAAACAATAATAAGCCTACATGGGATATTATGTTAAGTCCGATACACGATATTGGAAACATTTTAGAGATCCTATTCCGTTAAACTGAGAGTTTGAATTTGTAGGCTGTATAATAAAGTAGCCTAACACAGTACTGTAAAACACTGTAGGTCAAATGAGTCAGACCTGTGTAAAAGGGTTACAGACACTGGGCTTATGTGAAAAATATAGGCTTTAGGCCGCGAGAGCCTATTAGCAAAGATGTTCATGCTATGGTGCTTGAAGGCGGACTGCGCTTGAAACTTTACTCGTTAACTGCTCGAGGAATGAAAAACCGTTAAAATGATGTTAAGTCTTCTCACGATCGAAACTGGTGCAGGTGTAAGAAAACCTTCGTCAGCGTTTTTCGAGCAGTTATCACCTCGTACAAGTAAACGCAGAAAATCCAACTCTGAGGGTGAGAACAAGCCACTTTTGTCATGTTTAAATGCATGTGGGATGAAACCTCCGTCAGAAAAATACTTTCTGTTGACGAATGCTGAATTCTGACGAGGTAAAGTGCTCGAAGATAAATCCAAACGTTTTATGGCAATGTAGGAGTTGGTGCGAGCACTTGAAATTAACTTACCGTTGACCCTTTGTGATGACCTTCAATACAAGCTTCAAAAAGTGTTTAAAAATAAAATGTGACGGAAAAATTGCTTAGGTCTTTCTAATCACACACACACACTCATACACACACGTGTATATTATATATATATAATGCTAATTTATTCTCGTCCAGCGTTTCCCCATCTTAATCATAAGTTAGGTCAGGTTAAATTTAAAATTTGAAACATCCTTTCAAAACTGCGAACGGCTAATGGAAATGACTGAAGTGGTAATCAAGCCCTTTCGGGAAGTTAATCCATCACGTTTGAATTTCTCCCCCAAAATTGCACTGGTTTGGTTTTTCTTTGAAACCGAAAGTGTGTTCGCTTTTATTACCGAGACACCAGTTTGAAAACCTGAGAAATCAAAACTATTTTTTCAGTCGAATGAGAATTGGTTTCCAGACGCTAACGAATTGTCCTCGAAAGATCTTGAAACGTGAAATAAGCCCGTTATAAATTAAGAAATAAGCCGTTATAAGTTACGAAACTAAAAAATATTAAGTAATATTATATGTATTACGGAGTTTTGCCGTTTACATATTGTAAATTACATCGTATAAAATGCCTTTCATTTCGCTTTCGAAATCCCCTCGTAATCGAGGGGAAATTATGAAGCATAAAAATAAGCTGAAATCAGAGTGAAAGTTATTGATATTTGGCATCGTGCAGTTATGTACCTTAAGTTACTGCTAATAAGTTTCTAACACTTGTGTAAGATTTTACGGATCACCTGAAGATAAGGGCCCCCCAGCCTTCTTTAGTTAGCCTTATAGGCTAACTAACGAAAATATCACGACCTAACCTAACCAATCGTTAGGTCAACTGTACGCCCTTGACGATTGGTTAGGTTAGGTCGTGATATTTTCGTTAGTTAGCCTTATAAAGCTAACTAAAGAAGGCTGGGGCCCCTGATCTTCAGGTGATCCGATTTTACAATTTAACTTCGTTGACAAATGACAGCACATTTTTATACCAAACCAAAACTATTATTTATGAGCTAAAAGGCGTTTTGCAATTCCATCTGGCTCCCGTTCACTTGAAATGAAAACGCAGTTCTTCGTCCATTTCTCATGATAAGAGATTACATTTGAACCTTACATGATAAACTTTTTTGAAATTTGACTAAAACCACAAAAATACAGATTTTGCTTTTTTTTATGACTGACTGAAAGTAATAAATATTATCGACATTCGATTATACAAAATTAAACTAAATATGATACTAACATAAATAAGTCAAATAAATTCACATTTAAAATGCGAGTATGATCTCTGGCGTGATATAATCACCTTGACATTTGCTAATAAATTCAACGTATTGTCATTTTAAAATCTAAAATTTCCAAATCCTAGAATAAAATATGCAACAGGTTTATTTTTAATAAATGACATTTTCATTTCTAATTTACGTTAATTAATATGTTAAAAAATCTCCAGCGAAATATTACATTTGAAACAATTTACATTAATACTAAAAGGGAATTTTTCTCAAAATGTCAAAAATTATTTTAATTTTATGCTTTCTACGAAGCATCCAATTTTGAATGGTTTGATATGGTTGGGTTAAGTTGAGTTATGTTAAGTTGTGTTAAATCAAGTTGTTAAGTTGTGTTAGGTTAAGTTGTGTTAGGTTGAGTTGTGTTAGGTTGAGTTGTGTTAGGTTAAGTTGTGTCAGGTTAAGTTGTGTCACGTTAAGTTTGGGTTAGGTTAAGTTGTTAAATTTCGTATGGTTAAATCAAACCTGGTAAGATCATTTTGTTTCGTTGTTGTTGTTGTTTAAGGAATAAAAACATTTTCGTCGTAAAATTTTGCATTCAAGAAAAATATCTCAAGTTTTGCCCGTCAGTCAAAATGTTTGTCTATCAAAAACTAGAGGAGAAGACCAACAATAAATGTATTTTTATTGAATATATATAACCATTATATTCACTGTGATCCTCGTTATTCCTTTTATACTCTACAATAACACGCATGACCGAATTTTACCGCTCTTTAAAATGAAACTAGAATTGAGCAAAATTGTGCATTCAGACATCCTTTGCTATACAGTAGAGCGAACAGAAATAATTCATAGCAGGACATGTATCTTTTCAGTATTAGCTTTCGTCTTCTGCTCGAAGTTCATTTGACAAATAATTTTTGATAAGTATATATATATATATATATATATATATATATATATATATATATATATATATACAGGGTGGGCCGTAAGTTTCCATACATAGGAAAAATAAACATTTTGTTATGGACAACCATTTTTATTTATATAATATGCTCTACATGGTTGCCATTGTTTTGAAAACACATTTCAATACGTGTTCCCCACTGTTGATGAACACGCATTAGCACAGTTGACGTTATGCTTGTAATGGCGTTGGTGATACGTTCCTTAGATGATTTATGTCTCGTATCTTTTCCTGATACACCATGGCCTTCAAGTGCCCCAAAGATAGAAATCAAGGGGGTGAGATCTGGGGATCTGGGAGGCCACTCCACAGGACCACGCCGACCAATCCAAGCATCCGGAACTGCTGATCCAAATACCGACGCACGTGAAGACCATAATGAGGTGGAACTCCATCTTGCTGGAAGTAAACTGGGAAGTTACCTTCCTCGTTTAGCAGGGATGGAAAAATCTCTTCTTGCAACATGTTAAGATACCTTTCGGCATTAAGATTTCCACTGACAAAATTGGTCCAATAATTCTGTCACCCCATATCCCGGCCACACCATCACTTTACCGGCACCTTGCATCTTCGTCGGACTCAGCCAGTTAGGGTTAGCATTACTCCAATAACGTATGTTTTGCCGATTAACCTCTCCATTGACGTAAAAATTTGCTTCATCAGTAAACAAGATCTTACGTCAAACGCATATTCTTAGTGTATCTGAAACATAAAAACAAACGTTTAATTTTTCCTATGTATGGAAACTTACGGCCCACCCTGTATATATATAATATATATATATATATATATATATATATATATTATATATATATATATATATAAGGGTTGACAGTAAATAGACACCACAATAATTGTTCTCTGAAACAAATGGCAAAGCTCATCAATAGAATGCCGGAACGTGTGTCGTCAGCTTTACATAATACAAAAGGGGGAAAACAACTCGATTAATATTTATTGACTCTTATCATCAAATTAAAAACTAGGTAATAATCAAAGGTGTCTATTTGCTTTTGTCAACCGTATGTGTATATCAAATTTTTATATCGCGTTTACATTTCTATATCCCGACTGCTCTGGAATGTTCCAGAATTACCTTCCACTTTTCCGTTCCAACGATTCCTCTGGCTATAAGTCTTTTTGATCTTTCAGTAAATCTCAATTAGTGGAACGTTCTCAATTGTGGCAACTCTTGAAACGATTTGTTTTTCGTTTGAAGGGTCACTTATGGTCAGTTCAGAGAACGTTCAACTAATTCAATGAGATTTCACCTTATTATTAATAATTACATTAAATTCTTGTAGAGGTTCAACTAATTCAATGATATTTCACCTTATTAATAATTACATTAAATTCTTGTAGAGTTTTACTTGCAATTTATATATAAATAGATACCAGTCGATCAAGGAAATACTCCAGGGTTGGGGGTGGGGACGCCAGGCAGGAAGCAGGGAGTGCCTGGAACTCCGGTTTTTCCTGTCACTGTCCTCCTCTTTTTTCCATGTCCCATCTACCCTGTGAGGAGTCAGGTATGCTCTCAAACGCCCACTTCTCCCTCTATTCCTCACTATATATACACATGTATTTTATATACTACACAATCCTTTCAAAATTAAAAAAAATTGCCCCCACTTCTGACTCCCTCGCTCCCAGTACTGGGAACGCGGACCCGGGTAGCGGAGGTGGTTCTGCTACCATCCATTCGAGATGTCCTGGACCTCTGTATAATTCATTTTTCGTAAATTTCTGCAACACTCTTGGCATTTCCTCAAATTTTCAATCTGTTGAGCACCACCTCTTCTCCCCTAAACTTCACCACTTCCTCCTCCTCCTCCTCCTCCTCCTCCTCCTCCTCCTCACTTAAACTCGGGAGTGTGGGACGACTGACAGCAACTCCTTTTCTGTACCCTCCGACTTTCTCTATACTCAGTTTTATTCCAAAGACGGATGCTACGTATGTGTACGCAACAACCTAACTTACTCTCGTATTCCCGAACTTGAATCTTTCGAATTCTACACCCTGTGGCAACGGCTTACATGCCAGTCTCAACCTAAATATATTTGCGCTGTATACCTTTCTCCTAAGTCTATTGACCATCCAGCCCTCTTTGATTATCTCGCCTCCAAAGTGGAACACATTCTATCCCACTCTCCTTTCCCTGAATTTTCCATTTTAGGTGATTTCAGTGTTCGCCACCACCTTTGGCATTCCTTCCATTTCACTGATATCCCTGGTGAACTAGCTTACAACTTCTCTATCCTGAATAACCTAGAGCAAGCTGTAAAGCATCCTACTCGTATTCCCAATCGCCTTGGATATAGGCCCATCATTCTTGATTTATTTCTAACTACTCCTCCTTTTTCTTACTCTGCCCAACTTTTTTCTCCATTGGGTTCCTCCGACCACAATCTTATCCGTTTCCTGTCCTATCGTTCCAGTTCGACTTTTAGATACTCCCAAGAGGATGCGCCTTCGGCACTTCGGTGCCGCCGATTGGGAGGCATGTAGGCAGTACTTCTTTGATTTCCTATGGAATGATTACTTCTTTCGTGTCCGCAGCCCCTCCGAGTGCGCTGAGCAAATCACGGAGACGATTCTCTCGCGCATGGAATCGTACATTCAATATTCTTTTCCTGCTACTAATGCAAAAAACTTTGGTTTAACTTTACTTGTTTTAACGTTATCCGCAACAGAGGGGAGGCGTTCAGAAGGTACCGTCGTATTCTGTTTATATTTCTGCCCGGAATCCAAAATCTGTTCTTCGACTCGTCAAAAAGTTCCTTCATCAGACAAAAGTGTAAAACCTATCTAATTCTAATTATTCTCTCTCTCTCTGACACTTGGCCAAAAAACCTGTCCAACAATTTTGCTACTTCTTTCCCTCCTCTTTCCCATTATGACGGCTCAGCTGCCGTCTCTTCTCTTGCTAAAGCTGAACTTTTCGCTCAAACAGGAACCTTCTGAAGTTGACCGAAAGGTCTTTGAGGCTTCGTCTTGTCCTTGTCAGTCCTTGCAGTCCGGGACGATTCCGGTGCTGTTCCTCCATCTCCTTGCCCCCCTCTGACTTAATTATGACTGAAACTAGAATCTCTTTCAAAGATATTTTTTTCTGCCCCATCTGGGCTCAACTCTAAGAAGGCGTACGGTCCTAATGGGGTCCCTCCTGTTGTTCTCAAGAACTGCGCTTTTGTGCTGACACCCTACCTAAGCAAACTTTTTTCTTTGTTTTTCATCTGGTACTTTTCTTTCCTGCTGGAAGTTCGCTTTCATTCAGCATGTCCCAAAGAAGGATGACCGCTCTGAACCCTCCAACTTATCGTCCAATTGCTTTGATTTCTTTCTTTTCTAAAGTTTTTTTAAATCTGTCCTTCATAGGAAGATTCTTAAACACCTCTCTTCTCACAATCTTCTTTCAGTTCGTCAGTATGAGTTCCTCAATGGACGCTCTACCAGCGATCTTCTTGCAAGCAATCTCTTTCACTCTTGATTATCCTCCTTTCGGAATTTCGGTGAAATCATTGTTTTTGCCCTAGACATATCAAAAGTTTTTGATAGAATCTGGCACAAATCTTTGATTTCCAAACTGCCCTCCTTTGGTTTCTATCCTTCTATATGTGCCTTCATCTCTGATTTCCTTTCTCGCCGATCTATAGCTGCGATTGTAGATGGCAACTGTTCTTTTTCTAAAGCTATTAACAGTGGTGTTCCTCAAGGTTCTGTCCTCCCACTCACTCTCTCCTTTTCATTTGTCATTGATCTTTTAAGTCTCATTTTGTATTCTATTCACTCCTATGCCAATGATTCCATCCCTTCACTTCTCCACCCGCTTCACAAGGCATCTCTCTCAACAGTCGTGCTTTGCATGAGATGGCTATGGCACACCTGGCCTATGATCTTTGTACTACCTCTGGCTGAGGCAAAGAAAACCTTGTGGCTAGCAATGCCTCAAAAGCCCAATTCCTTCATCTGTCTGCTCATCACAATTTTCCACACGACTATCCCTCATCTTCAACAATACAGAACTCAATCCGTCCTTTTCTCATAACATTCTTGGTGTTTCTTTTACTCATGATCTTTCCTAGAAAAATCACCTATACTCTCTTTCTAAAACAGCTTCTAAGAGGTTGCGTGTGCTGTACTGGCAACGCAGTTTCTTCACCCCAACTCAGTTGCTGTCTCTGTACAGAGGTCTTGTCCGCCCCTGTATGACGATTTTCATGTGTTGGGAGGCTCAACTCACACAGCTCTACTTGACCGGGTAGAATCAAAGGCTTTTCGTCCCATCAGCTCTCCGCCTCTTACCGACTGTCTTCAATTCCTCTCTCTTCGCCTCTCTTTTAATACCGTTACTGTAACGTACAGCGCTCTTCTAAACTCTCTGACTGCATGCTTCCTTGTTTAAGGAGAGCTTGCAGTACCAGACTTCCAACACATTCTCATTCCTTTTCTGTTTCCTCTCTCTAACGCAAAAGTTAATCGATATTCTCAGTCTTTCATCTACTCAACTGGTCAACTCTGGAACAACCCTCTTCAATCCATCTTTACCCCTGTCTGTATTAATGCCATATCAAATATCTAAATTGTACAGAAAAATAATGAAAAATCTTGTATTCACTTGTATTCTTTTCTGTATAAGGATTTTGTTTGTTTATTTGCTTAAGTCTGTACTAATAAATTGTTGAAAACAATACTCTTTAAGAAGGTATAAGGTATATACTGTACATTATTCTGTTCTCCGGTGAACTTTCCGACAAGCCAAACTCTTAAGAGACTACGCAGATATTGATTAAATAGTTATTAACATTGAAGGAGAACCTTTACCCTTAAATTTACGACTTTACTTCATTTGAGAAACTACATCTGTTTAAGTATCTTCAAAATTGGTATTAGTAATTAGATATTTTTTATATCTATCATCAATTAATGTTTTTTAATTGCAATATAAATTTTACTTATAATTAATTGGATAGTTTTCATTTATGGGAAGACGTTGAGACCAAAATTTTAGGGACTTTTCCGATAATCTACGATTTTGGCGGATAGTTCACACACTGTCGATCCTACAGTTAATATATCCCCTAAATCAGTGGTTCTTAACCTCTGGGTCGCGATCCAAAATTGGGTCGCCAAGTCGTTTCGATTGAGTCATTAAATTGTCGTTTATCATTTATTTATGTTATCCCTAATCATTTTACCATTATTATTTATTTTATTATCTATTACGAGTGAACTGTTTGAAGGCATGGGTTGCTCGAGCTCGCCCCACGACCAGAAATTGGGTCGCAGCCTAAAAAGGTTAAGAACCACTGCCATATATCATGCTTTTTCGTCATTTTCTTAATATAATGTTCCATTAAAAGGGTCAGCGCAAGAAAGACAGATACACCTCTTCCTTTATTACTTTGTTTGCCCACCTTCCGCAGCACTAACCTGGAGCAACCGTTGTCTGGGATTTTGCTCTTGTGAAAGTCGGTCATACAAAGTATAAAAGCGAGTGGTTCCTGCACTTTTGCAGTGTGCTCGATCTATAATAACCATCTCTTCTTATCCGTCCTCCATATATTGACCCTTTTAATGGAACATTATATAAAGAAATTACGAAAGTGCGTAATGTGATGGATATATTAACTGTACAGAGTGGCCACAATGTTCCTTTGCAGTGAAATTACAGCATATCTGTATGTTGCCCTTGTTTTTCATGCAAAGGGACTTTGTGGCCACTCTATAGGATCAACATTGTGTGAACTATCTTCCAAATTTACAGATTATCGGGAACCTGCTAAACTTTTGGCCTTGATTTTATATATATGTTCGGATTTTTTTTAGCAATATTTGTCAAAATAAGCGTTCTCCTCTTTCGTAATTTAACGAAGAAATAAAAAAAAATTATGGTTTCTTGGCCAATATATAGAAATTTACCATAGGCATATATACAGCTGTTCAAATAAAGTTTGTCGCAGCTGCCCAAATATGATTTGTCGCAGCTGTCCAAATAAATTATATCGTGTATGAAACAGCTCCTTTGGTTTTTCTTTTCTTTGAAGAAACAAAAATTTTCTTCTTCGATTTCTTCACATCGTGAAGAAAAGCATTTTTTTCTTGATGAAAATGAAAGACAGACATAGAGAGGGCGAGAGAGAGAATACCTCGATTTGTTTCCTTCAAAGCCCACTAAAAGATGTTCTTTCCTTCAGTAGATGGCTGCAAAGCAAAACCAGATTACTGTAAGTATATGCAACGCTGAAAAGATAAGTGAACTCGCATGTAGAATTACGTCGGAGCGAGTATATATATATATATATATATATATATATATATATACAGTATATATATATATATATATATATATATATATATATATATGTTGAAGTCAGTGCGTGAAACCAATCATTTCACCCAATGCCTGAAAGTTTCGGGTATCTCACGTTAGTGCCTGTGACCATTAATTATATACGTTACTCATTGGTAACCTAACCTATAACCTTCACAAAGTGACTAAAGGTTACAGACATCACATGCCTGAAACTTTGAAGCATTTCGTGAAATGAATGATTTCCCGCATTGATTCTAACATATATATATATATATATATATATATATACATATATACATATAAGTGAAACAAATTCACGAAGTAGGCACAAGTTCACTAACGTCGGAAGACCTTGATTAGTTGATTAGTTTTGGGGACTTATGGTAACCATGCAATTAGCATGATATATTTTAGTTGTCACTTATAAGGTCTTTTATAGGATTTGTCAGCCAGTAGAATATTTGTTTTTTTTTAAACCAACAATGTATTTGCACTATATCTGCACTGTAGACGATATATATATATATATATATAATATATATATAATTATATATATATATATATATATATAATATATATATATAGATATATATTATATATATTTCCCATTTCTTAGGATTCATTAAATATTTTGGAACTGGCAAAAGCAAAAGAAAAATCTTTAAAATTTAAACGCCTCCGCAGTTCAGGAATTTTGCACAATATATAATTCTCTCTCTCTCTCTCTCTCTCTCTCTCTCTCTCTCTCTCTCTCTCTCTCTCGTTTTCACGATTTCCCACTGTCACTCGCGAAGCAATGTACCTGTCACTTGTTCAATACAAGGAAGAAACTTGCACAAACCTTCAAATATTCTTATTCCTTTGAAATTCTCAACAAAGTTATAAAAGTGCGCCAAATCGCTGTGAAAAATACCTAAAAATATCTTCTTCTTTTTTTTTTTCGCCCTTCCTAAAATTTTAATTAGTTCTCGACTTTTGTCGTGGTTGGCCGAGTTTCATGTTTCGTGTGGAAGAACCTAATTTCTCCACCCCCGCAAGTGTTTTCAGGTGAGGCTGTAAATTATTATTATTACTAGTACAGTTCGCTTCGCTGACGGTTAGACAGGCTGAACTACAGAAAAGAACGCAGCCATGAAAATTTTGAGCTTCACATTGTGTCAACATTTCTGAATCTGGTATCTCCCAAAACCTCCTCACCCCCATTCATGCAACTTGGGGGCTAACCCCCTCCCCCATTACCCCCACCCCTCCCCTTCCCCCATTACTGCGCGGGATAAATTTCACAAACAGACAGGCTAAACTACAGAAAAGACACAGTCATGAAAATCTGAGCTTCACATTGCCGGCCGTAATACAATTTCTGAATTTTTTCTCACAATTTTTTCTCACAATTTCTGAAAGTGTGACGGACGGACGGACAGACGGACAGCTCTCTTATTATAATATAGATTATTATTATTATTATTATTATTATTATTATTATTACACTGGTCAACAAAGATTTTTCATCAGAGTAAAATTTGTGGTGGCTGGATAGCATTTTTCACGCTGATTCCAAAATGCATTCAGATTTTTTTCTAGCACGTATAGTTTTCAAGATGAAGGCATATATATAACTACACAGATTTAACCATTTTAAATAGGCAAAATACTAATACCGGTATTTCAACATTTGATTGTGTTTATTTTATTGTGTTTTTTAGTTTATTCATCTTATTTATTTCAATTATCTTAATTATACATCTTATGTATTTCAGGTGAGAGCTTTTACATCTAGCAGCATTGTGATTCAGGCAACAACGCCGTGCTTTGTGTGTCAAAAGATCAGTCCAGTCCAAGAACTTGTTGTGTCAAGTTGGTGTACATTTTTTTTGAATTTATAGTTTTGCTCAGGTCAGTCAACATGCCTCGACAATGTAAGAATGACCCCGACAAGTTCTGTTTCGTATGCGGCCAGTTGACAACTAAAACACAGCGACGAAGTATTACAACCGACATTAAGAAATATACAAGCTATACTTTGGTTGCCATCTAGGTGACCAAGATAAACCATGGGCGCCACATCAAATCTGTTCTGGCTGTCAAATGGATTACGTGATTGGCTTAACAAAAAGAAAGCTTCAATGCCATTTGCCATACCCATGATATGGAGGGAGCCGAGAGATCATCATGAAGACTGTTATTTTTTGTAGTGTGAACTTAATGGGGTTTTTCTGCCAAGAACAAACACCAGATTGTATATCCAAACTTGGATTCAGCACGTAGACCAGTAAAACATGATGAAACATTGCCCATTCCAATTCCCCCAAGTGATAGGCTAGATTCTATCATAGATGACATGGAAAGTGATGAAGGTGCAACTGGCGTTTCCGGACCATCTACAGAACCAGAGTACACTTTTGAAGGTAGACATTTAGAGCTAAAAGTTAACCCAAGGACAGTTGAATGATCTTCTTAGAGACTTATCGCTGTCTAAGAGAAATCAGAGCTTCTCGCCTCAAGACTAAAGGAGAACAATTTACTTGAGAACAATGTTCGTATTAGTTACTACCGAAAGCGGAATTTTGAATTAACAGCATTCTTTTCAGTAGACGGTCCTCTCTGTTATTGCCATGACATCAATGGACTATTTACAGCCATATCTCAGACGTATGTGGCATCTGAGTGGCGCCTCTTTATTGATTCGTCGCAGAGAAGCCTGAAAGCAGTTCTTTTGCATAATGGTAATATAATGCCATCCATCCCCATTGCCCATTCGGTCCATCTAAAAGAGACATATGACAATATGGATATACTACTTAAGGCAATCAAATACGACAGTCATCAATGGAATGTTTGTGGAGATCTAAAAGTTATAGGAATGCTTATGGGTATGCAGTCAGGATTCACAAAATTTTTTGTTGTTCCTTTGCCTGTGGGACAGTCGCGCTACTATAGAACATTACACCAAAAGTGACTGGCCACTTAGGTATACATATGTCCCAGGGATAAGCAATGTCCAGTCTGTCCCTTTAGTGGATCCCCAAAAGATCTATCTGCACCTCTTCACATTAAACTTGGTTTAATGAAGAATTTTGTTAAAGCAATGGGTAAAGTCAATTCTGAAGGGTTCCAATACCTTCCAAGGAAACTTCCTAAGGTTACTGCAGCAAAATTGAAGGAAGGAATTTTTGTTGGGCCACAAATAAGGGAGGTTTTGAATGACACTGAATTTGAAAAAGTCCTAAGTCCGCTGGAATTGAAGGCTTGGCTGGCATTCAAATGGATATGTGAAAACTTTCTTGGAAGCAACAAGTCACCTGCGTATAAGGATGGAGTCAAGAACCTCCTTGATGCCTTCAAAGAAATGGAGTGTCGAATGTCGTTAAAAATTCACTTCCTGCATTCCCACTTAGATTCTTTCCTGAAAACCTTGGTGTAGTGAGTGACGAGCAAGGAAAGCGCTTCCATCAAGATATTCAGATGATGGAGAAGCGTTACCAAGGATATTGGAATGAAAGCATGATGGCGGACCATTGTTGGATGCTGTATCGTGACAATCCAGGCCAAATTTACAAAAGGAATCACACTCACAGCGCTTTTAATAAAATAATGTATATATTCTTTATTTATAAGTACATTGAATAAGGTATATGATGTATTTGTTGTTTAACATTCCTAAGTGTGATCTATACATCCATAAATTTTCTTATCAATATCAAAAACTTAAAATAATCAAAACCAGTGTATCTATATAACTATACGTGCTAGAAAAGAAATAAAACCAGATTCGGAATCCGCGCGAAAAAATGCATTAAGAAAAGTGTGATCATGTTTGTGATGAGAAAACAAAGTTTCATTTTGTTGGCCAGTGTTATTATTATTATTTGAGTCATAAATGATATTTTGGTGTCATTATGAGAGTTTTCAGTCAGATTTAAATTTTTGGTTTGAAGATTTTGCATAATTTATTTATTAAACGTATGATAAATGTTGTTGTTTAGCCGATCAGCCCACCCTGATCGAGCAAGCCGGCGGCATGCAAGTAGCCGATCGCCCTCTCCGGAGAGGACCAGAGGTTCAGCGCATTAGCGATGTTGTGTTTTGTTCTGTGTTGTGCTAGAGTGGTACAGTCTGTCATAATGTGTTCAATTGTTTGTGGTGTGTCCTGGCACAGCTGGCAGGTGTCGTCTGTGGAGTTATCTAGTCTGTGTTTATATGTCTGTAAGTTGGGGTGATGTCCACATCGGAATCGTACTAAGTTAACGCGATCCGATCTCCTCAGGCTGATCTCTGACCTGTCAGTGGGTGGCAGCTTCGCACTTAGGACCGCATTCGGACCGAGTCGTACCAGTGCTTTGTGGGCTAATTAGGTGTGTGTGTATGTGTTTTCTGTACTGTGTGATGTCTGTGGGACGTGGTATGGAATGGAGTATTTGGTTATAATGTCTCTCTGGTGTTACCTTAATGGTGCGAGGTGTCGGTGCATGATTGTACAATGTACAGTGCTTACAATAAGTCTCGCGCCTCTGTCTCGTCCCAAGCTAGTCTGTTAGGTATAAAATGGGCGGTCCTTATGGTAGCGGAGGTGGGTTCGGATTGGTGCACATAATTGCTCTAACCCCATCAATGACGTCCACATTATCATTGTGTCGATCACTCTATCTATTTATATATAGAGACATACTGTATATAGATATATAGAGTATGCAGGAAATAACGTTCTCTCTCTCTCTCTCTCTCTCTCTCTCCATCCTCTCTCTCTCTCTCTCTCAGAAAGCCTTTGATAAGGTATCTCACCACCGGCTAATGGCGAAAGTGCGCGCGCTGGGTATCGGTGGGGAAATAGGTAGGTGGATTGAAAACTGGCTGAAGAATAGGCGGCAGAGGGTTGTAATTAAAGGGGCTAGTTCGGGTTGGGCCTCGGTCACTAGTGGGGTTCCTCACGGTTCCGTTTTGGGGCCACTGTTGTTTATCATTTACATAAATGATATCGACGGTGGCATCGTCAGTCGGATCGCCAAATTCGCTGATGACACCAAGCTTGGGGCCAATGTTGGGACGCCCGAAGCGATCGAGGAACTGCGTGCGGACCTAGGTGGGATAGGAGAGTGGTCCGAAAAATGGCAAATGCCGTTTAACTTGGGTAAATGCAAAATATGTTGGGAGTAATATCGAGGCGACTGATTTGGAAAAGGACTTGGGTGTGTTAATTAGCAGCGACCTTAAATTTACCAAACAGTGCGTAGAGGTTGAAAAGAAAGCCCAGAAGCTGTTAGGTTATATCAGGAGGCAATTTCAGTTTCGGAACAAGGAGATTGTGCTCTCTCTGTACAATTCCCTGGTTCGGCCGCACCTGGAATATGCTGTGCAGTTTTGGTCGCCCACCCTCAGGAAAGATATTGAGAGGCTGGAGCGAGTGCAGGCGAGGGCCACAAAGTTAATCCCTTCCGTTAGGCATATGGGCTACAATCGACGGTTACGCGCCCTGAACTTGTTTTCGCTGGAAAACTCGGAGGCTGCGCGGTCAACTCATCGAGGTTTTCAAGTTCTTACGCGTGTTCAACGATGTCGATTTTAGAAGCATGTTTAGTTTAAATGATAACCCAACTCGCAACAATGGTTGGAAGTTGGATTTGAAGCGGTTTAGGACTAGTGTGTGGGAATTACTTTACGTATAAGATCTGTCGCACGTGGAACAGGTTACCTTCAGAAGTTGTGAACAGTTCCTCTGTGGATCAGTTCAAGAAAAGGTTAGAGACCAAATCTTGCACACTATTTGAGGGTGTAGAAAATTTTCCCTGGCACCCGTTGCCATTGGTACCTCCTCGGTATGAGCCGCAAGGCATTTTGAGGTACTTCTTTTCCTTGTAACTCCTTGTAACTCTCTCTCTCTCTCTCTCTCTCATCACACTGCATGGCAATGTATCCATATAACGTTAATAATAACCGAAACTCGAGAAAATATACTCTCTGCCTTCCACTCTATCCCAATCCTTTTCTCTTAGTAACCTCTTAATACAAACTAATCTATCATATTTTGTGACTTTTTAACTCTGGTAGGATTCAATTCCATTCCTATAGTGTAAGATACTTAAATTCATGTGTGTATTATGCCATATGATGTGCGTAATAAATAATTAATCATTTTTAAATAGTTGGAGCGTTCAAGGTCATCTGTAGTAATCTATAGACTACCGCTCAAGCCCACTCTCAACACTTAGATTCCCCTAAGACACAGGAGTCTTCAAGTAACATGAATGCGTAGAGATCTAAGGTTTAGATTCCATATTATATAATTTATGTGCTAGGTTTAAGAACGCTGGCATGAAGGATGGAAGAAGGGACAGTAAAAGCGATAATAGCTTTCATGAAGGAAGTGGAATGAGGATGGAGGTAAGCGCGTTGCTATGTCGAAGGGAACGAGGTTGGGTGGGGAATTACGAAGGGACGAGGAAAGGGAGCCAGAGATTATTAATCTAATTCTGCCACCACGTTCTCCTGATTTGAATCCGATTGAAAACCTTTGGGCAATAATGATTAACGAATGGGAGAAACGCAATGAAAGAACATTTGAAAGCACTTTAGCTCACACGAGGAATAGTTGGGAGAGCTTACGCCGAACACCAAACATTTCCTACAATCTGGCCTCTTCTATGCCGCAACGATTGCAAGAAATTATTGATGCTGGAGGAAGCTATACGAAATACTGATGTTAAAGCCATGACGTAAATGTGTATCGAATATATATTATGTTAATATAGAATTTTATATATTTTTATGTTTGACATCTATAAAAGTATATATTGTGACCATGAAAGAACTTTACTTATCCTTAGTTAGAATCTTTTCTTGCAATGTCTACGCTCGTGGAGATGATAATATATGCATTGTTGAAACAAACTATGAGAAGGTAATAGTTTCAGGAAAAAAAATAAAACTGGCAACATCGAGGCCATCACATGTTTATGGGAATTGTCATATGATATGCTACCAATAAACTCTTATATAATAGTATATACAGCATACTATATTACGTAATAATTACGATGAAACAAATCAAATGCAAATTTCTCTGATTCACGGCCCACCAGTCTTGCTTTAGACTAATGACTTTCATAAGATGAAATAGGTTACACTTAAAACAATGGATAAACTATCTATTAGTGAGACGACCATGACTTCCTCGAAATACGAGCGTGTGAGAGGTTCACTGAGGAATTTGATCATTAGATTCTTCACGTAGGATATGTATCACAAAACAACAATATTGACAACAATTCCCAACAGTTACTTAATATCAATCATTGCATTTGAGCAAATATTTAGACCTGCGTCAAAATTACTTAGGTATCATGCCATGATTTGGGATATTTGCCGAATTAGTCGTCTCTATAGTCTACAGTATATATTGAGACGGTATAATGTAATGCCCAGCTAATATTATGATGACTAGGATTGCTCCATAACCATCCCAACATCCCGAAACTTGGTCATTCTGCTTCTTAATCATTTGTATTTTAAACACTAAAATGTAGCAGAAGTGACGTAATAATGGACGTCATTGATGGGGTTAGAGCAATTATGTGCACCAATCCGAACACACCTCCGCTGCCATAAGGACCGCCCATTTTATACCTAACAGACTAGCTTGGGACGAGACAGAGGCGCGAGACTTATTGTAAGCACTGTACATGTAGTGGCAAGGGTATTGTGAGTTAGTTGTCGCTGCTGCCATGAATTGTGTTCCCCTCATGTCTAAATGTTCCCTAACTTTCAGTATTTTTGTTTCTGTGTGCAGGTGTTCTATTGATGTTGTTTGAGTGCATCCTGTAATGATACGAAGTGCGTTGTTTTGTATTGTATGTAAGGGGTTGTGTGTGTGTGTGTGTGTGTGTGTGTGTGTGTGTGTGTGTGTGTGTTGGAGATAATGGGTGCCCAGCATGGGCTAGCATAGTCCATAACTGAGCGAATATATTGTTTGTATACGAGTGATGTTGTTTCCTACTGGTGTCCAAAGTTTGTGCCTGTTAGTACCCTAAGCGTGTTAAGTCTTGACGTACATTTGTTTTAATGTCCTGAATGTGGTTTGCAAAAGATAATGATGTGTTGTATGTGACCCAAGTATTTTGGTCCTGTGAGTGTGTGGAATGTTGGTGTTGTTTAGTGTAAGCTGTGGAGTTATCTGGTGTTCTTTTGGTTGATTTTGTGGGCGCTACTTTGAGTCTATTGTGTGTGAGCCAGTCTTGTATACTGTTTATGTATGTTCGTAGGTTATTTGTAGCGGTGTCGATGTTGTTGTGGATGGATGTGATGTCATATGCGTATGATGATAAGGTAAGCTTGTTATCTATGGGTGTTGGAATGTCATGCATGTATAAGTTGAGGAGTGTTGGTGAGAGAACAGAGCCTTGAGGGACCCCGTTCGGAAAAAGCTTGTTTTTGGATGACTTGCCATTAAATGTGACATGTGAGTATCTTCCTGAAAGATGTGATAAATGTAGGATAAAAAGGTAGGGTTTTTTTATTCTTATAATTCAGTCGGAAAGGATGGATATATACAGGTTGTTTTTATTTTCATTTTTTTTATATAACAACTGTAGAAATTACGCATTAATCATTTTTTTTTCTCATTTCCTTCATTTTTCTTATGAATGATGTAAGGTTTATTTTAAATTGTGAGAATGTCATTCAGATTTATTAGTTATTTCAATTAGGTACAAAAAAAATTACTAAAATAATAGATTAATTTATTTATTCACATCTTTAGTTAAATCTCGAATATGAATTTAAAAATTGTATATACAGGGTGGCGCAAAAGTCACGCACCATAGGAATTTTCAGTGTTGACAAAACATATTATTTTTTATTTTAAGTTGGGGATGGCTGTGAAATTAATAATAAATGAGAGGTACAGAATTTAAATCTGTTGCGATTTATCGATTTGTAGTACCAGGTATTCCATACATTAAAACCAAGCTCACTCTCTCGTCTATTGTTAATCTCGCAGCCATCTCCCACTTAAAAGAAAAAAAATATATATATATTATAGTAAACACTGAAAATTCCCATGGTGCGCGGCTTTTGCGCCACCTGTACGTACATATATATGTGTGTGTGTGTATATATATATAGTTTTGTTTTTGCGGCGTATAAACAAGAACAAAACGAAATTTAATATGACGTTTAGGCTTACATAAATAATTTAATTAGCTTCAAATATGTATATTGCAATAAAAGACAAAATGTTAAAAAGATTATCTTCACCCTTTTACCCACGAATTATGATAAAGGGTAAAAAAGGAATTTGTCTTTATATGTCGTTACATAAGAAAAAATATGTTTATTTTCAGCTACACAATTGTGTACCCAGTGAGTGAAAGGATTAGGTGAAAAAGTTCATTACAGTACTGACCTATTACGGGAAAGTAGTTGTTCTTCGGTTTGAAGTAACAATGGTGTCTTGATGGTGGTTATTGGTTGTGGAAGGTTTTAATGTCACCCACCATCAATATTAGCAACAGCTTGTAGCCTTTTTTGTCAGTGGGAAGTTCCAACGTGGATGGGCCGTTTACCGGGTGCGATCAGTATGTTGCTGTTTTCTCCATTTTTTCATTTGTTAATCTTGGTTTCACGGTACACGACCTCTTGCCTATTTCCAAAAACCAAATTGCTACCATTAGGCCATACATCTTTACTCTCTGGAATATTTCAAAGTTAAGATCAAGTTATGATAACCACTGCACGAAAGTCATTAGATTTCTGAGTCTTGAGATTAGTCAGGCACTGAGGTTGGAGTCTGACACACGTTTTTCGGCTGCAGATCAGCTCAGTGACAATATTGGTGTTTTCTGCCGTGCTAACAGAGAGCATGGTTGACCACTAGTGATGTACCGATTCCAAAATTTAGCCGATGCCGATGCCGATTCTTTGCCTAAATTTGTAAAAATCAATTTCCTTCATAAGTTTTACTAATCTAATGCGAAAACTTTCACTTTTCATATTTTTAAATTTCAAATTTGTTTAAATGTTTATTTTTTGCTCACTCTACAATATACAGTACTAGAATTTGTTCTTCCTATACCGTAGCTAAAATGATGTTAAATAGTTTTATTACTCCAGAGAATAAAATAATTTTAGTTTAGTTTCATAAATTGAATACCAATATTTAAAGTAATTGTTTTTCCTTATGTTCAAGGTATTTTCATTCTTCAACAATGTAAACAACAACAAAAATTTTTCATTAAAATTTCAAGTCCCTGGTGGCCAATTTGAATTAAAAAAAAAAGGATATATAATTTGAGTTTATAGAATTATTAAAATATTTAAAACAAAGTTAACATAATACAACTTAATATAGAATTATTATTAATAGAGAGTGGGAAAGTACAATAGTTTATAGCATTTAGATATTAGCTAGTTAGAGGAAATGTAAATTTATGGGTAACCTATTCAGCTTTGCCTTTTTCGTGAATGTAAAATATTTTTATATAATTACACTTTGGAATAAGTATAAATTAACATCAATAGTGTTTTTTGTATGTTCAGTTTTCTATAAATCTAGATTTTGTTTTGGAATGAAAATTTTAAAATTTCAAGGAATCGGCAAGAGAATCGGTTAGATTTGGCCGATGACGATGCCCAAAAAATGGAGATTCTGCCGGTGCCGATGCAAATTTCGATACACCACTACTGACCACTACGATTGCGTCTTCCATTGCTACTCGTAAACCTTTGTTTTGTTAACAAGTATTTTACAGTGGTTTTTATAACCGAGATTAGGATACGCATTGATAATTCGGTTCATGCAGTAGCTTTTCTCCTCATACAGGGCTTTGAGTAACACTTTGTCTAATATGCTCTTACGAAACAACGAGCAATAAACATCACACTCTCACATTAAGGAGTGCAGTTAGGCCTCCTAGCCACTTACCTACCTGACTACATAATTTGTTTTGCATAAAAAGAATTTCCTCGCCATGCTTTTGGTCAAATTTATAATAAATCTTTATCGCATGGGGTTGTTCCTTTGTATTTTACCATAAATTAGCCAATGTAACTCCAATTTTTAAGAAAATGGATAAGAAACTAGCGTGAAATTATAGACCCATTAGTCTAACTTGTACTATGAGAAAGCTTTAGAATTAGTTACTGAAAATCGTATGGTCGAACATCTTAAAAGCAATAATTGGATCACCTGAAGATCAGGGTTCCCAGCTTCTTTAGTAGCCTTATAAGGCAACTAAAGAAAATATCACGACCTAACCCAACCAATCATTAGGTCAACTGTACGCCTTTAACGACTGGTTAGGTTAGGTCGTTATATTTTCGTTAGTTAGCTTTATAAAGCTAACTAAAGAAGGCTGGAGGCCCCTGATCTTCAGGTGATCCAACTTTTTTCAAGCAATTTTAAAAAATCTTTATACTTCGTATGGTTTTGTACATATTTTTAAAAATTGTATACAAATTTAAAGCCAATTAAATAATTATCTACCCAACTAGCTAAACCTCATATATGTATACGCTCATATATATATATATATATATATATATATATATATATATAACTGCAAACACGCAGTATAATTAACGTAAAGAACGACGCTTGTATAGGAGATATTCCGCGCAAGACGAGAGAGAGAGAACGAAACAAATGAAAAAATGAGGTAACCACCCGGGAATCGAACCCGGGATCTTCCGATTGCCGGTCAGATGCGATAACCATTACACCATGGGCCTCACTCTTCCAAATGCCGTAATTTCTACATACTCGCAGAAACCAATGCCCCAAGGGGGCCCATGGTGTAATGGTTATCGCATCTGACCGACAATCGGAAGATCCCGGGTTCGATTCCCGGGTGGTTACCTCATTTTTTTCATTTGTTTCGTTCTCTCTCTCTCGTCTTGCGCGGAATATCTCCTATACAAGCGTCGTTCTTTACGTTAATTATACTGCGTGTTTGCAGTTAAATGTATATAATGTTACAGCATGCGAGGGGTGCCCCTTGGGGCATTGGTTTCTGCGAGTATGTAGAAGAATTACGGCATTTGGAAGAGTGAGGTCCATGGTGTAATGGTTATCGCATCTGACCAGCAATCGGAAGATCCCGGGTTCGATTCCCGGGTGGTTACCTCATTTTTTCATTTGTTTCGTTCTCTCTCTCTCGTCTTGCGCGGAATATCTCCTATACAAGCGTCGTTCTTTACGTTAATTATACTGCGTGTTTGCAGTTAAATGTATATAATGTTACGGCATGCGGGAGGTGCCCCCTTGGGGCATTGGTTTCTGCGAGTATGTGGAAGAGTGAGGCCCATGGTGTAATGGTTATCGCATCTGACCGGCAATCGGAAGATCCCGGGTTCGATTCCCAGGTGGTTACCTCATTTTTTCATTTGTTTCGTTCTCTCTCGTCTTGCGCGGAATATCTCCTATACAAGCGTCGTTCTTTACGTTAATATATATATATATATATATATATATATATATATATATATATATATATATAATTTGTACCAATAATTTCTCGAGCTCAGAACCTTTGATAGCATTCAAAACAAAGAAGACTTGTTTAAAAAACTGTGTACCTAACTGTGTATCTTCATTTTATTCATTTAAGTTACGGAGAAAAAACTTATTCATTATTTTGCTCCGAATTTTCACTGAATTTCGAATAAATGAGAAACATTTAAATTCCTTTTTTCATTCTTTCACACAATCTCGACATTGTTTAGTTTCTGTTCCTTTTAATGGGAAAGGCGGAATTTGCATTTTGGGTCTTATCTCGATTTTTTTGGGATTTCTACATGAAAAAGTCGTTCATTTTTGTTTCCTCTCTCTCTCTCTCTCTCTGCGCCTCGGTGGTGTAGTGGTTAGCGTCGCTGACTACGAATCCATCGGCCCCGAGTTCGAGACCCGGTGACGGCAGCCGGCGCGCAGCAAAACCCAGCTGTTCATCCTTCCACACACTTAAAGAAAGTGGTTGGTAGATAAATGGGTACCCTGGGTGGCCTAGTGGTTAAGACACTGGGCTGCTGGTGGGGCGTGGTTCGGATTCCACGTTAAACTGTAGGTCTAAGGTGGAGTGGAAAACTTGCCCTTCGTCAGAATGAAGAATTAGGGCCGAAGCTAACCAAAGGTTAAAGTTATATATATATATATATATATATACGAGGGGCGGTCAGAAAATAAGTTTACACGGCATATAATTTCGTAACTAAAGGACCTACATTGATTATGTTTGTATCAGGTGAATTCGTTAATCATTGTTGGCAACATTGCACGTCGATTCGGCTGCCATCTACCGTACATTGGTTATATGAGTCAGTTGAACATGGCGGCTCGACTGGAACAGTGCCCTGCTCTACGGAGCAGTCCAGGACGTTTACGTTTAATGGCCGCTCGTAAACGTTCCAGTGTTGAACAATATGCAGCTGCATTGATTGTTGTGCCTTTTGCATGAAGTCTGCAAGCAAAACGCCTTTGTGGTCCCAAAACACGGCAACCATCACTTTGCCAGCGGACCTCACAATCTTGAACTTCTTTGGTCACGTGTTTCCATTCCATGCTGGCACATTTTGTTTCCGGAGTACGGTGATGAACCCATGTCTCGTCTCCTGTGACAATGCGCTCGAGAAATTCTTGACCACTGACAGACTCGGAATGTCGTTGCAGAAATGACAGGGCACTGTTCCAGTCGAGCCGCCATGTTCAACTGACTCGTATAACCAATGTAAGGTAGATGGCAGCTGAATCGACGTGCAGTGTTGCCAACAATAATTAACGAATTCACCTGATACAAACATAATCAATGTAGGTCCTTTAGTTATGAAATTATACGCCGTGTAAATTTATTACCTGACCGCTCCTCGATATATATAATGCATTTCCATAGGAAAAAGTAAATCGATTCCAAGTTCTTTAGTGTATTCAACAGTACACCTCTTCAGGAAATACACGAAACGCCTCACAATCACCTTTTCCTTTTCGTTGTGGGTGTGTATCATTTATTTATTTGTTTAAATATAAATTCATTCCCTATATATATATATATATATATATATATATATATATATATACACACACAGGGCGATTCAAAAGTCCTGCTTGAAAGGTATTTTATATATTTGTGAGGCAGAATTTTTGAATCACCCTGTATATATTATCTCCTTTAGCTAAAGTAGTTTCTATAAAGTATAAGGTATATGTAGAATTATATGTTGATAATATTTGGATTTTCTTTTAACATCCATTTGCCCCCCCCCTCATGAGCATCACGTGACTCGAAAGCGAGCCTCCACCATTTCCTTATTTGTATATCTTCAGTGTTGTTTTACCCTTCGTATCACAACCACAACCCAGCCTTGTCATGAAAAGTAACACTGGATCCCTAATACTGGGGTGGTACCTTATTTCCGATGGTAATCCCAATGTATGTTTGTGCGTGTGTAATTTGAATGTTTTTATTCCTGAACTCAAGCATTGTGCTTACTCCATGGAGAATGGGAAATAGGTTATTAAGTAATGTATGTACATATTTTGGGTTTCGCCGTAGTAGAATGACAGTTAAGTAGGTGAGGTATTGCCTTTGACGCCTGATTACTTATCACTCGGCGTCATTCCAATTCCCATTCCCATTCGTGGTCTGCAAAAGAAAGTTAACAAAGGGAAAACTCCACATTTGAGAAAGTCTCGATTTGAGAAACGATGTCACTCCACTTCGAATCATGGTAAAGGCCCAAAATGGGAATGGCTAATATTTCCTAATCTAACTTAATTTAACCTAACCTAACCTACGTTAACCTAACCTAGACCAAAGTGGGAAAGTCTTGGAGGAGAATGAGAACGACATAAAATGGGAATAGACCGATTTGAAAATGCCTCGTTTGAAATTCTCACTCTTGGTTTTCCCACTCTTGGGCTTGGGGAGAGAGAGAGAGAGAGAGAGAGAGAGAGAGAGAGAGAGAGAGAGAGAGAGAGAGAGAGAGAGAGAGAGAGAGAGAGAGTGTTACAAGGAAACGAAGTACCTCAAAAGGCCTTGCGGCCCATACCGAGGAGGTACCAATGGCAACGGGTGCCAAGGAAAAATTCATACACCCTCAAATAGTGTGCAAGATTCGGTGTAACCTTTTCTTGAACAGATCCACAGAAGAACTGTTCACAACTTCTGAAGGTAGCCTGTTCCACGTGTCACAGATTTTATTTGTAAAGTAATTCCCACACACACTAATGCTAAACCGTTTCAAATCCAACTTCCAACCATTGTTGCGAGTTGGGTTATCATTTAAACTAAACATGCTTCTAAAATCGACATCGTTGAACCCGCGTAAGAGCTTGAAAACCTCGATGAGTTGACCGCACAGCCTCCGAGTTTCCAGCGAAAACAAATTCAGGGCGTGTAAGCGTCGATTGTAGCCCATATGCCTAACGGGAGGGATTAAATTTGTGGCCCTCGCCTGCACTCGCTCCAGCTTCTCAATATCTTTCCTGATGGTGGCCGACCAGAACTGCACAGCATACTCCAGGTGCGGCCGAACCAGAGAATTGTACAGAGAGAGCACAATCTCCTTGTTCCGAAATCGAAATTGTCTCCTGATATAACCCAACAGCTTCTGGGCTTTCATCTCCACCTCTACGCACTGTTTGGTAAACTTAAGGTCGCTGCTAATTAGCACACCAAAGTCCTTTTCCACATCAGTGGCCTCGATATTATTCTCCAACATCGAGTAGTCCGACTTGAGATTGGCGTAGCCAATGTGCATGACCTTGCATTTACCCAAATTAAACGGCATTTGCATTTTTCGGACCACTCTCCTATTCCTCGTAGGTCCGCACGCAGTTGCTCGATCGCTTCGGGCGTCCCAACATTGGCCCCAAGCTTGGTGTCATCAGCGAATTTGGCGATCCGACTGACGATGCCACCGTCTATATCATTTATGTAAATGATAAACAACAGTGGCCCCAAAACGGAACCCTGAGGAACCCCGCTAGTGACCGAGGCCCAACCCGAACTAGCCCCTTTAATTACAACCCTCCGCCGCCTATTCTTCAGCCAGTTTTCAATCCACCTACCTACTTCCCCACCGATACCCAGCGAGCGCACTTTCGCCATTAGCCGGCAGTGAGGTACCTTAGCAAAGGCTTTCTGAAAGTCGAGATAAAGTATATCAATCGCCCTACTCTTATCATACTCACTCAACATGACGTGGAAAAACTCGAGCAAGTTGGTGAGACACGACCTATGTCGTCTAAACCCATGTTGGGAGTCCCTAAGCAGCTTGTAGGAATCCAAATGGTCAACGATCCTATCCGCTATTATCCCCTCTAATAATTTACCTACAACTGAAGTGAGACTAGTGGGACGATAGTTCCCTGGACTTTCGTGATCCCCTTTCTTAAAGATAGGGGTCACGTTGGCTTCCCTCCAGTCACCAGGCACCTGGCCCGTCTCCAACGATTTGTTGAAGACTGTAGCTAGGTTGGAGCCACCTGGTCGCGCACCTCCCGCAACACTCTGGGGAGAAATTGGTCTGGGCCAGGAGCCTTAAACGCGCTCAGTTTGTCTATTCTATCGGCAACGACTGTCGCGGTACATCGAACACTATCCAGGCCAGCACCTTCGTGCCTGACACCTGGCTCGGGGATGACGCGGGTGTCCTCCCTGGTGAACACTCCCGCAAAGTACTCATTGAGCACATTAGCGATGTCCGCGTCGGAGGTCCGCAGAACGCCGCTTCGGTCCTTCTAATGGGCTTTCTACTATTAACATAACTGAAGAACTCCTTAGGGTTCCCCTTGCAGAGTCTTGCCACCCGTAGTTCTTCGTTACGTTTCGCTAGCCTAACCTTCGCCTTCACTTCCCTACACAGGCGGACATACGCTTCACTGTTCTCATGGGAACGATTGGCCTTCGCCCTCCTATACGCTACTTCCTATTTCGGATAGCCGAAGCGATGTCACGACTGAACCACTTAGGCTGCGTTGAAGCAGGGGTGGACTGGTTTTGAGGGTATGGCAGCAGACTGCAGCACCATAAACTCGTCCCGGAATGCACTCAACATCGCCGCCGACCTCTAACCCCATCTCACCTACGCTATCCCGGAGGCCAACAAAGTCCGCCCGCCGGAGATCGAGCTTACTGCCTCTCGAGTTACTACGCTTCACCCGAGGGACGCGCACACGGAACCTAATCAGACCGTGATCACTCCCGCCCAACGATTCGTCAACGGTGTGGCCAGTGACGAGGTTGTCTTCAGTCGTGAATACTAAGTCTAGAACGCTTTCGCCTCGTGTAGGCTCATTGACCCACTGAGTGAGGAAGTTCTCATCAGCAAAGTCAACTAGCCTCCTCCCTTCAGCATCAGCAGTCCTGTCTTCCCACTTTATGCCGCGACAGTTGAAGTCTCCTAAAACTACACACACCCTATCGCCTAGCAGGCTACTGAGTTCGGTGTACAGGGCTGTATCCTCCTCGAGGAGGAGATGTGGAGGTCTGTACACCAAGATTAACCTATAGCTCGTCCCTCCCACATTCAGATCGACGCCAAGCAGCTCCCGTTCCGACCGGAACTGGCAGTCAACCGGACTCAACGTGTACCTCACGTATATTAGTACCCCACCCCCCTCCCCACGGGTGCGGTCTTTGCGAAATATTCTATACCCCGGAATTTCGAACTCCCTAACGTAGTCCCTACAATCAGTATGAATCCAGGACTCGGTGATAGCAACGATATCCTGGTATTCTGATGCTAAGAGCGCCCACAGCTCGCAAAACTTGTTCCTAATCGACCTAGCATTAAAAAGCATTGCACGGAGGGAGCCTTCCCTATTCTGACCGCCCCCTAGCACGACCCGTTTCCCGAAAAGCCAGGGCTGTCGGGAGTTGAAGAGCCCCTCACTAACGAGGGGGCAACTTCCGCAGGAGCCTGAGCCCCCTCCAACGTGGAAGGAGGGTCACCCACCTGTACCTGGACGCACCCTTCAGTTGAAGGTACGTCCGCCACCGGCTCATCATCATCTCTCCCCGGTGGGGGCCCATATTCTCCCCGGACTCGACCTCACCATTCTGTATAGGTGCCGGTCGAGCAGCGCGCCTAGCACACCTTTGCCCTTGTTATTGAGGTGGACACCATCCCTCTGGTAAAGGTCCCACCTACCCGAAAATGCGTCGAACGGGTCAATAAACCTCACGCCCAGCGGGACGCACAAGTCTTGCACCCTCTCGTTGATGCCAATGACCTTACTGAGCGCGTGGTCACTGGCATTCATTCGCGGTAAAATACCCATTAACATTCCCCTGTCTGTCTTCAGTTTTAGATCATCCGCAAGAGACATGATCTCGGTGATGATCCCTTCTGTAAGACCTACCCTACCGCCTTTGAGGAACAGGTCGTTGCCACCAGCGTGGACAACGATCGCAGTCCTCCGACTAGCCACGCGCATCTTCTCTACCTCCTTCCTTAAGTGCGCCGTTCCCCGCCCAGGTAAGCACCTTACTTTCCTCCCATCCCGGTTTGCAGAAGCAAAGTACTTCTCCTGGCCCCTGATCTGCGAGTCCCCAATCAAAACGGTGTCTTCCTCCTTCGAGCACAGGAAACTAAAGCGGTTGGAGGTCCTGACAGGGGCAACTGGGGTCTCAGGCTTCGGCTTCGCAGCCTTCTTGCCCGAGACCTTTCGAAACCTGTCGCCACCCATAGACGCAGTTACACCACCCGACCCACTCCGACCGGTAGCTACATCCTTCGGTTTCTTTGGGAGAGAAGAGAGGAGAGGGAGAGGGAGAGGGAGAGAAAAGAGGGAGAGAGATGATGAAAATAATCACACAATTAACTTCCAATATTGCTTGTTTTCGATGTCTCCGATTCTATATCAGGATGGAAAACTTTGAGCTCCCTTTATTAGTAAGTATAGAATAGAAATAGCCTTCTTTACCTGCTCTCTCACACACACACACACACACACACACACACACACACACACACACACACACATATATATATATATATATATTATATATATATATATATAGTAAGGAACAGGGGATTGGAGAGCTGGTACACGTTGGAGTTCTCTTGGCAAGCGTTTCGAAAAGTTAATTGCCAACTTCACTGCTAAAAATGTTAACAATTGACACATAATTATGATATATAACAAAATAGTTAAATAGAATGAAATAATGAGGATATGATGGGTGCTAAGATATGAAAATAAACAAATAATTAAAATATATACAAAGTATAATGGAATTGTGAGGATATAAAAAAATTATTAGTGAATATACGGGAATGTAGTTATAAGGTAATTTATTACGGTGACTTACTAGAATTTAGTGGGAGGTTAGAAATAAAGGTTGCAGAAGAAAGGGCTATTAAATTTAACACGGATACTGGATGATAAGGCCTTCATTTCAGTTGGGTTTTGTTTCAGAATTGAATAGAATAGAACAACGGTAATTTTAATCGTCAGAAAGGAGGGTTTAATTTACCATGCTTTAGTTGAAGGCGGAATTGTAGTTGTTGAGGGATGGTTTTCTTACCGAGAATGCGTAGAGATTGGAGTTAAAATTGCTGTCTTTCACTAATCCCGGGGAACAGCCATGAAAGGACTGGCTATGGCTTCTGGGAGAACTTCCGATCGAAACTCGTGTGTAGAGATTTTAGGATATGGAGATCGGCTAGTCGGTTTGGGGAATCTATAATTTTGAAACTAGTGGGGTGTAAGGGGTAGTCGTGAAGATGGCAGTGGTCTCTTATGGCTGATTTTGATGGTTTATTTAAAGGTTGTGAAGTTTTGGTTGAAATGCTGCAATGTTCATCCACTCTTGTTTAATATTGGTGGAAGGTACTGCCAGCAGAGCTGGGCACTTGCGGCATATTTTGCGGTACTGCTGTACTACCGCAAAACCAAAACCGGTACCGCATAACGCAGTACCGCAAAGGATCGCTGAAAGTACCGCAGTACCGCTACCGCATTCAAATTTCCGCGTACCGGTTTGGTACCGGTTTGGTAGTGCGGTAGTACCGCACAGAGCTGGGCATTTGCGGCATATTTTGCGGTACTGCGGTACTTGCGGTACCACCGCACTACCACCCCGGGCCCCCATAACGCAGTACCGCAAAGGATCGCTGAAAGTATCGCAGTACCGCTACCGCATTCAAATTTCCGCGTACCGGTTTGGTACCGGTTTGGTAGTGCAGCAGTACCGCAGTACCGCAATATGCCGCAAGTGCCCAGCTCTGACTGCCAGTATATCATAGTTCTACAGATCTGCAGAAGCTAAGGCTAACAAAGACCCTAAGATCCACTCTAAGGTTAGCCCGAGAGAAAGAAGAAAGTAAGGGGTTAAAAGAAGAGAATAAGGGGTTAAGTAAGTAGCCAAACCTATCACTCGTGGGTTAAAATTCATTCAGAACAAGAGAAAGAAAGACACCATCATCATCCACCGGCCACTGCTGACAAGTCGGAAAAATAGTCGAAGAGAATATTTCCAGCTGTTGCAGACCGGTCCTCCACTCCATAGGGAGGTAGAGGTTGCAGCCCACTCTGCCGGAAAGGGGTGAAAGATGAAAAGAAGTGAAATAAGAACGCATTACAAACCATGCAACACATTCTTAACTCAAACACTATCATACCATGCAATGAAGAGAGTTACAGACATGCAAATAAGGAGAGAAAAAAAGTATAAAAAATAACAAAAAGTGGGTTAGTTTACGCTACGAGCTACATCTAAGTTCGTGTTAGTCTAATTTTTTTTTTCGCTGGCATATCACACGCTGGTATGTCACAAGCTGGCATTAGCCGTTAACAGACTCATCCCCGATCACCACCCCCAGAGCTCCTGTTACTAATTGTTTTATTATTATATTAAATAACATTAATATTTTTAAAATGCCTATCTAAACGGTTCTTAAACACATTAACGCTGGTAGAGTTCACGACTGACGTGGGAAGATTATTCCATTTATTAATTAATTTAAACGTAAAGAAGTTTTTGGCGATATTAGTAACGAAACGTCTGCCACGCAACTTAAATCCGTTATTACGAGTATTGCTATTATCGAAAGCGAACAGTTTATCAAAATTTACGTTATCGATGTTATTAACGATTTTGAAAACTTTAATAAGCTCCCCCCTTAATCTCCTAGTTTCGAGTGAATGCAAGTCTAACTCTTTAATCCTATCTCCATAAGGCTTGTTGCGCAATGACGGAATTAGTTTCGTCGCGCGACGCTGAACCCTTTCTAACCTATCAATATCCTCACGCAAATACGGGCACCAAAACTGAATGGCATATTCTAAATGAGGCCTGACTAGGGACTTGTAAAGGGGCAATATAATATTCTTCGATTTAAATTCGAAATTACGCGCTATGAAGACTAACATCCTATTAGCTTTTGTGCAAGACTCCAGGCACTGGTTCCTAACTTTTAAATCCTTAGATATGCGTACACCTAAATCTACTTCCTCGTCAACGCTCGCTAACTCTCTATCATCCATCGTGTACGTGTAATTATTGTTACGAGAATCTATATGCAAAACTTTACATATGTCTACCTTAAATTGCATCTGCCACTTATCCGTACACTCCATAATCCTATTTACATCGTCTTGGAGCCTATTTCTATCGTCCTCGTTAACAACCTTACCGCCTATTTTAGTATCGTCCGCGAATTTTGACACGTTACTAGTCAATCCTACATCTATGTCGTTAATGTAAATTACGAATAACAATGGGCCTAACACTGAACCCTGTGGGACACCGCTACCTACATCCAACCACCCCGATTCACTACCATTAACAACGACCCTCTGTCTCCTAACACGAAGCCATTTCTCTAACCAGTTAACTGCCTGACCGCGTATACCGTGCGCTTTAACCTTCGCAATTAATCTTCTATGCGGAACTGTATTGAACGCTTTTTTAAAATCTAAATAAATAACGTCAGCCGCTCTATGCCTATCGTATTCGCGCACTATTTCGTTATAAAATTCTAACAAATTAGTTAAACAAGATCTATGGCGTCTAAACCCATGCTGACTACTATTAATCAAATCGCGACTTTCTAAATGATCGATGATACGATCCCTAACTACATAGTTGAAGGAGTACAGTATATAGTGGACGAAACAAGGGCTTGAGGGAGTTTTTCTTTTTATTGAAGTATGATTTATTACTGTTGTTATTTATGAATGCAAGTTGAAAGTTGATTTTAGGGGTACATAGAGGAGTGAGTAGCTGATGAAGTTCAGTGTGTATTTTGTAACTTGTATAGCTGTGGAAATGGAACGAGAAGTATTGTGTATCCTCTTTGACAGTGAGAACTTTAAAGGGAGGTTGATAAATGTTATTAAGGAAGTTTATGAGTAAGTGTTGAAGTAGATGTTTTTGGAAAGAATTATGAAGGCTAAAATTTTGAATGAATTCTATTTCTTTTTGGAAGCATAAGTAGGAAGTCTGAGGAAAAGATATGGTGGGTCGTGACCGGACAGCTCATACCAGGACAACACATACCCGGACAACTTATACCGGACAACTCATACCTAGGACAACTCATACTCTCTTCAACAATTACCACCCCAATGTTGATCTTTTCATCTGTATCCACCCCGAAAGTTTAAACTCTGCAAATTAACCAAATAAGATAGAAGAAAACAATAACAATAAATTTATTATTTATTGCAAACATATAATAAATAGAGAACCATTATTTACATAGGATAAAATTTGTATGCCCGGTTAGGTCAACTGTACGCCCTTGACGATTGGTTAGGTTAGTCGTGATATTTTCGTTAGTTTTAACGAAAATATCACGACTAAACCTAACCAATCGTCAAGGGCGTACAGTTGACCTAACTGGGCATTCAATGAACTCATCCGGGTATTCAGTTGACCTAACCGGGCATTCAATGAACCTAACTGGGCATTCAATGAACCTAACTGGGCACATACCTTTGGTAACCTTTGGTTAGCTTCCGCCCGAATTGTTCATTCTGACGAAGGTCAAGCTTTTCACTCCACCTTAGACCTACAGTTTAACGTGGAATCCGAACCACGCCCCATCAGCAGCCCAGCGTCTTAACCACTAGGCCACCTAGGGTACCCATTTATCTACCAACCACTTTTCTTTATTGTGTGGAAGGATGAACAGCTGGGTTTTGCTGCGCGCCGGCTGCCGTCGGGTCTCGAACCCGGGGCCGATGGATTTGTAGTCAGCGACGCTAACCTACACCGAGGCGCATATATATATATATATATATATATATATATATATATATATATAACTTGCATGAATTTTAAATGTTTAAATTTAATTTGAATTTTAAATGTTTAAATTTAATTTTTAATTTTAAAAAAAATGTTTTCATTACTTTTTTTTTTTTTTTTCTGGTCCTAGGTATGAGTTGTCTGGGTATGAGTTGTCTGGGTATGAACTGTCCTAGAAGGATGGTGGGTATACAGTAGGTATGGATATGGTAGGGGCGGTGGATATGGATTTTAATACTCTTGGTTTTATATAATAATGAGATGTGTGCTCAGAAGATGGAAACTAACTTTCCCAAACATTTGCAAACAAAACTATAACATGTACCAGCTCTTCGTTTTCGTATTCCTTCAATCAAATTTTATATATATATATATATATATATATATATACCTTACTATTAGATACCTATAGAAGGCTTCGAACGATGGTTCAGGATCAACCTGCACCCCTCTGCAGTATCCCACCTCATTTGCAGGATTTGAAGTATGAGCCAGTTGGTTTCCGTCCTTCTCCTGCCCTCGTACTCAGCCACTCTCATTCCAGTGTGTTTCTATTTCATTTCTAAGCTTAGGAACACAATCCTATAATATTTCCCATACATATATTATTGTGTACCGCTCGCATCTTCTTTCCAGGGAGTAGAGTTTCAAATATTGTAATCGAGACCATTAGTCTTCATCTTTCGTTTCCTTCATCTTAGGCATAAAAGTCCTTTAAATGACTTCTATGTTTGCAATGTCTCCTTTTCTGTATGAGCTTGTGAGTACTGAGCAATACTCAATTATTGGTATTCCTAGACTCTTCCATAATTTTAGCATATGATGTTTGCTTTTCTGCTGTGGAAGCCCCTCCAGATATTTCCCATTACTTTTCTAGCTGTTGTGATTTTAATGTCACAGAGTGTGTGTGTGTGTGTGTGTGTGTGTGTGTGTCTCTACAATATATATATGTGTGTGTGTGTGTGTGTGTGTAAATCCGCCTGAATTGTTCATTCTGACGAAGGTCAAGCTTGTCACTCCACCTTAGACCTACAATTTAACGTGGAATCCGAACCACGCCCCACCAGCGGCTCAGCGTATTAACCACTAGGCTACCCAGGGTACCCATTTATCTACCAACCAATTTCTTTATTGTGTGGAAGGATGAACAGCTGGGTTTTGCTGCGCGCCGCCTGCCGTCACCGGATCTCGATCCCGGGACCGATGGATTTGTAGTCAGCAACGCTAACTACTACACCACCAAGGCGCATATATTAGGGACGTACCAAAAATTCGCTATTCGGTAAAAAATTAAGATATTCGGCCGAATGAATAGTTTTTGTTTTTTTAACCTTAATCGAATACCGAATATTTGATAATTAGGATCAATAACATGATTTAGGAAATAGACCTTAAAATATTACTCATTTCTCTTATTCAAAAAATAATTTCAAACAAATTCAACTTGGTACAGTGACACTAATAGGTAATAACATTACAAAAACATGAACGGACAGTAATAATAATTACCCCCAAAACAAAACTTAATTTAAATTTAAGGCAAGTAGATTATCGTGTCGAAATTTTAGTCGTTCAGCAGCATCAGGAGCTAAACGATTCCGTGTATCGGTAATTACATTTTTCGCAGAACTGAATAGCCGTTCACTTCGTACGGTTGTGGGTGGCGTGATGAGATGTTTGCGAGGAAGTACTAATAGTTTCGGGAATCTTTCGCCATTATGGCACCACCAATCAAGAGTGTTCGTGTCGCAACTGACTCGTAGCTCCTTTGGAAAGCTGTCTAATTCTATTTGACAACTTTGCTGGTTACTTTTGATAGGTGGAGTCACATTTGATTGTGAAAACGTAGCAACCTCATCAAAGTAGCTCCATAAGTTAACCTTCCGCTGCCTTTTCGAATGTTCTTGAACTTCTTGTCAACAAAAGCAGTTGCTTCATCGCCATGAATTATATTACGTGTAGGACTAACATTAGATGATGCAGACATAGTGATTATCTAATTTTTTTACAAACTCAGGCACTGTAATGCAAGCAAATTTGAAACGAAACGAGGATCTAAACCCTGAGCAATCATGCAAATAATGTTTGTCTTCCACTGCTTTGAAGCAGTTCTGTAAATTTTCTATTAAATCGTTTTTCATAGTAGGAATACCCGCGTCATTATTTATGTTACGCAAAAATACCACGACACCTGTTACATCGGGAGACACCATGGAAAGACAATCAGAATTAGAAGAAGTCATTAGTTAATTTTTCGCATAGGCTAAGAAGCTTTATAACACCCTGAATTAGAGTCCACTGATGATTAATTATCGAGGGTTGGTAATGTCATAGTCCGAGTCGTATGCAACAACTGCAGTTTTTGGTTGAAGAAGTCGTTGTAGCATATAGAATGTAAGTTCCATCGGGTGATAACGTCTCTTATAATTTTGTGTTCGGGTAAATTATGTTGTTTCCTGATTTCCATAAGTCTGTCACAGGCTAGAGATGAATGATTAAAATGCGAACAGATTTGGCGCCCAATTGCATATATATCTGAAACTGAAGACTTCTGGCTAAGAAGGACTTCATTAACTGCAAGTGCTAAAGTATGATTCGCACAAACCACAAAAGTCATTTTGAGAACGCGAACAGCTTTAGTAATATTACGGCCATTGTCGTGTACAATTCCATGTACGCGACCTTTCTCTATTTGCTGTTCTTGCAATATAGAAGTGGATACACTTGCAAAGCTTTCATGAGTATGGGAACCTGGTAGATTTTTGGTGGCTAAAACATACTGTTTTTGCTCATATTTACGATTAATTATATGTCCTGTTAAACTGATAAAGGCTTCAATTTTTTATACACTGACGCCTAATAACCCAAATAAAACTAATATTCGGTATTCAGTATTCAGCTGAATAGTTTTGCACCGAATATTCATTTTTTCATTTGTTGTTTTCTCTTTCTCGTCTTGCGCGGAATATCTCCTATACAAGCGTCGTTCTTTACGTTATTTATACTGCGTGTTCTTTGCAGTTGAATGTATATATATATATATATATATATATATGTTAAACACAGACCGTGCATGGAACAAGGAACTCTTCTGGGAAAATTAAATCCACTATAGTCCGAATAAGTAATGGTAAATGACAAATACCATAGTTTTTTTCTTTTTCATGATTTTAGCCCGACGTGGGCAACGGGTCTCTCGCAAAGAGATCCCATAAATATAGCTTCCCTCACCAGCTATCTGCAAAGCAGACAGGATCCAGCTTTGGGACATGGATCTAGGGTTTAAAGCAAGCCTAGATCCCTACATTCAGAACCTCTATATAAGTAAAAGACTCGTTGCATTCACGTCGTGTTGAATAAATCAAAGAAAAAGGGGGTAACTATTGTATTTTTAGCCAAAAAAAAACAAAACTTAAACCTCAACCGGGACATTGAGCGTCCACTTTTCAAGGCACGAAACACGTCCGTTTAGTATACACAAACTCAGAATGGTTCCCTGAGAACATTATATGTTAAACACAGACCGTGCATGGAACAAGGAACTCTTCTGGGAAAATTAAATTTTCCGAGAAGAGTTCCTTGTTCCATGCACGGTCTGTGTTTAACATATAATGTTCTCAGGGAACCATTCTGAGTTTGTATATATATATATATATATATATAGGGTGTCCCATAAGTCCGGCATCATAGGAAAAATAATTAATAAAGGCAAAACAAAAGCTTTTATTTACAGAACGTGCTCAATATGTCCACTATTGTTTTCAATACACAAATTCAGACGTGATACCCAGTCAGCAAGCACGCGGTGAATGATGTCAGGAGTAATGGTGTTACATGCCCCAATAATGCGCTGCCGCAAATGTTCAACATTCCTAATTTTCTCTGTGTATACCAGCGCTTTCAAGTGGCCCCAGAGATAAAAATCTAGTGGCGTGAGATCCGGGCTTCTAGCTGGCCATTCCACAGGCCCTCGACGTCCTATCCAATGACCAGGGAATTGTTGGTACGGGTATTCCCTTACTTGGGTGCTGTAATGTGCAGGAGCGCCGTCTTGCTGGAACCATGTTGGGAAATTTCCTTCTTCGTTCAAGACACTGGGAAATGCTTCTTCCTCGAGCATACGTAGGTAGGTGCCTCCAGTGACATGTTCATCGAAAAAGAGGGGGCCTATGATGCGATCCTTCCAAATGCCACACCATACCATCACCCAGGATGCACCTTGTTCCTTTGAAGAGGTATACCAGTGAGGGTTGTTTTGAGACCAGTAGCGGGTGTTCTGTCGATTTACCTCGCCATTTCCATCAAAAACAGCCTCGTCACTGAACAGAATGGTGGACGAGAAATTGGCATCCCGAGCATAAGAAAAATATGAATTATGGTTTGTGGAAATAGAAAAATATGAATTTCTCCTATGATGCCGGACTATGGGACACCCTGTATATATATATATATATATATATTTATTTATTTATTTATTTATTTATAGCAAGAAGTCACTCTTTTAGTCTCTAACACGAGCTGCAAAGCCCTTAATCCTGTATTGCTTTTACTTTAGAAGATCTTGTGACGTGTCGAAATTGTCAATATTTTTAACAAAAACCGTATATATATTTTACTCAACTATTTATTTATTTATTTATTTACTTACTTGAATTGAATAACCTTTATTATTATTATTAATAAAATAAATAGGATATCCTTACAATTTACAATGATTATAAATAATTGTGAAGTTGGACTATTTATTTTATTTAATTTGGTCCTTAAGCTTTAGGCTTTACTGGGCTCTTAATTGAAAGTAAAACATAGTTGTTATTATTATTGTTATTATTAATACATATATCATGAATAAGAATTATTAATTAAGGTATGTATTTAATCTCAAATTATTGTTATCGATATAATAAATACATTAATTTATTTTAGGTATTATACCAATACCATACAAAGAAATCAATATTATACGTGAGAGATAAGAACTGAACAATCACAAATAATCTGTCTTTAATCCTAGTATGCCATTATTAATCGAGATTTCAACTTGGTTTTAAACGAATTTACATTCACAATATTCTTTATACCAGCATTTAAATCATTCCATAGTTTCAATCCAATGAAAATGGGTAATTTTTGAGATGAAGACAATCTAAATTGAGGTATAACATGCTTTGATCTCTTTCTGGTCTGATGTGAGTGGATTTCTTGATGAGTTAAAAATATACCTATTTACTCATTGTAATTTAATGATTTTGTTCTTACACTCGTAAATAAAACTCGTAAATAAAAATAAAATGTGCCAGTTTGATTACATCGTCGAGCTTTAGTAGTTTCAGCTCTTTAAATAATGCACTAGAATGATCAAGGAAATCAGCATCATATAATAATCTTATTGCTTGTTTCTGGATGACAAAGGTACTGTTTAAAGGGTTGTTAGCGGACTTTCTCCAAACAAGGGTGCAGTACTTTATACAAGAAGAGGAGTATGATACAGAGTTAGTGAAACCTGTTCAGGGACTACACGTGCAAGTTTAAACATTATAGCAACGCTCCTTGAAATCTTTTTCGCGATGTAATTTACATGATCATTCCAGTGCAAATTCTTATCTAGGATTACACCAAGAAATTTTGTTGCAGTACACTCCTTTACAGCGATTTCATCAACATTAAGTTCATCAAGATACACATTTCTTTTATTAGTAAAACTTATTTTATTGGTATTTAAGAAGAGTTTATTGGTGGTCAACCATTTCATTACACTGATAAATTCTGATTTAAATATGTTCTTAGCTGAATTAACCATCTTTGCAAGAAAAAGACACACTTGTATCATCCGCAAACATTATAAAGTTAAGTATATCAGATGAACGTGGAAGGTTATTTATATATAATACAGGGTGTCTGTAAAGTCACTGTGCACTGGAATTACCTTCTACTGCACAGTGACTTTACAGACACCCCGTATAATATAGTTATTTATTTATTGCACTGTACTATTATTTATTGTAAAATATTTGACCTATAATTCAGTCATATGAATGGTTAAAATTATTCACGTACATGAAAATGACATTACATTCATTAATTACCTAGCGTAGTATATAGGGTGATAAAAAAAGTGTTCCCAAAAAATAATTTCCAAAAATATTTTTGAGAACAGCTTTTTTTTTAGATCACCCTGTAATATTGCTGTTTAATTATTCATTTTGTGATTCATTCCCAGTCTGTCTAAATAAACTAACTTTTTTTTTCACAAAACATTGAATATACTCTGCATGTGGTATTACAGATGCATTTTCCTTTCAAGTTTATTAACTTTTCATTATGAATAACCTTATTCTCTTCCTATTTATCAATGGAATACGTGAGATGAGAAGTAATTAAGTCAGTTCCTTGATCATAAGAGGGAGGTCTTAAACGTGCAGTAATGAAAAATCCCAAATAAAGTCAACAGACGCCTGGAAGACAATCATTGCCTTTACCTGATTTTAATTAGCAGCTGCAGCACTCTCTTTTGCACAGAGAGAGAGAGAGAGAGAGAGAGAGAGAGAGAGAGAGAGAGAGAGAGAGAGAGAGAGAGAGAGAGAGAGAGAGAGAGAGAGAAGGACAAGAAGTACCTCAAAAGGCTTTGCGGCCCATACCGAGGAGGTAACAATAGCAACGGGTGCCAAGGAAAAATTCTTACACCCTCAAATAGTGTGCAAGATTCGGTCTAACCTTCACTTGAAGTGATCCACAGAGGAAGTGTTCACAACTTCTGAAGGTAGCTTGTTCCACGTGTCACAGAGCTTATAGGCAAAGTAATTCCCACACACAGTAGTGCTAAACCGTTTCAAATCCAACTTCCAACCATTGTTGCGAGTTGAGTTATCATTTAAACTAAACATGCTTCTAAAATCTACATCGTCGAACCCATGAAAGAGCTTGAAAACCTCGATGAGTTGACTGCACAGCCTCCGAGTTTCCAATGAAAACAAATTCAGGGCGTGTAAGCATCGATTGTAGCCCATATGCCTAACGGAAAGGATTAACTTTGTGGCCTTCGCCTGCACTCGCTCCAGCCTCTTAATATCTCTCCTGAGGGTGGGCGACCAGAACTACACAGTGTACTCCAGGTGCAGCCGAACCAGGGAATTGTACAGAGAGAGCACAATCTCTCTGTTCCGAAATCAAAATTGCCTCCTCATATAACCAAACAGCTTCTGGGCTTTCTACCTCTACACATTGTTTGGTAAACTTATGGTCGCTGTTAATTAGCACACCCAAGTCCTTTTCCAAATCAGTGGCCTCGATATTACTCCCCAACATGGAGTAGTCAGACTTGGGATTGGCGTAGCCAATGTGCATCACCTTGCATTTACCCAAGTTGAACGGCATTTGCCATTTTTCGAACCTCTTTCCTATCCTACGTAGGTCCGCACGCAGTTGCTCGATCGCTTCGAGCGTCCCAACATTGCCCCCCCAGCTTGGTGTCATGCGAATTTGGCGATCCTAATGACGATGCCAGCGTCGATATCATTTATGTAAGTGATAAACAACAGTGGCCCCAAAACGGAACCCTGAGGAACCCCGCTAGTGACTGAGGCCCAACCCGAGCTAGCCCCTTTAATTACACCCCTATGCCGCCTATTCTTCAGCCAGTTTCCAATCCAGCTACCTACTTCCCCACCGATACCCAGCGCGCGGACTTTGGCCATTAGCCGTCGGTGAAGTACCTTATCAAAGGCTTTCTGAAAGTTGAGATAAAGTATATCAATCGCCCTACTCTTATCGTACTCATTCCACATGACGTGAAAAAACTCGAGCAGGTTGGTAAGACACGACCTATGACGCCTAAACCCATGTTGGGAGTCCCCAAGCAACTTGTAGGAATTCAAATGGTCAACGATCCTATCCGCTATTATCCCCTCTAATAATAATTTACCTACGACTGAAGTGAGACTAATGGGAGGATAGTTCCCTGGACTTTCGTGATCCCCTTTCTTAAAGATAGGGGTCACGTTGGCTTCCCTCCAGTCACCATGCACATGGCCCGTCTGGCCGTCTCCAACGATTTGTTGAAAGCTGTAGCCAGGTGGGGAGCCACCTGGTCGCGTACTTCCCGCAAGACTCTGGGGAGGAACTGATCTGGCCCAGGAGCCTTAAACGCATTCAATTTGTCTATTCTATGAGGAACATCTGTCGCGGTACCCCCAACCCTATCCAGGCGACCACCGTCGTGCCTAACGCCTGGATCGGGGATGACGCGGGTGTACTCCCTGGTAAACACTCCCGCAAAGTACTCATTCAGCACATTAGCCATGTCCGCGTCGGAGGGTTCGCCTTGCAGAGGCTTGCCACCCTGAGTTCTTCGTTACGTTTGGCTAGCCTAACCTTCGCCTTCACTTCCCTGCACAGGCGGACATACGCCTCAGTGTTCTCATGGGAACGATTGGCCTTCGCCCTCCTATACGCACGCAGCTTTCCTATTTCGGATAGCCGAAGCGATGTCCTGAATGAACCACTTAGGCTGCGTTGAAGCAGGGGTAACCGGTTTTGAGGGTATGGCAGCAGACTGCAGCACCATAAACTGGTCACGGAATGCACTCCACACTCCCTCAACATCGCCGCTGACCTCTAACCCCCATCTCACCTACGCTATCCCGGAGGCCAACAAAGTCCGCCCGCCGTAGATCGAGCTTACTGCCTCGAGTTTCTACGCTTCACCCAAGGGACGCGCACACAGAACATAATCAGACCGTGATCAATCCCGCCCAACGATTCGTCAACGGTGAGGCCAGTGAATCAGGAAGTTCTCATCAGCAAAGTCAACTAGCCTCCTCCCTTCTGCATTAGCAATCCTGTCTTCCCAGTTTATGCCGCGACAGTTGAAGTCTCCTAAAACTACACACACCCTCTCCCCTAGCAGACTACGGAGTTCGGTGTACAGGGCTGTATCCTCCTCTAGGAGGAGATGCGGAGGTCTGTACACCAAGATTAACCTATAGTTCTTCCCTCCCAGGTTCAGATCGACACCAAGCAGCTCCCGTTCCGATCGGAACTGGCAATCAACCGGACTCAGTGTCTCTGACGTATATTAGTACCCCTCCCCCCTCCCCACGGGTGCGGTCCTTGTGAAACATTCTATACCCGGGAATCTCGAACTCCCCAACATAATCCCTACCATCAGTATGAATCCAGGACTCGGCGATAGCAACGATATCCTGGTATTCTGATGCTAAGAGCGCCCGTAGTTCGCAAAACTTATTCCAAATCAACCGAGCATTAAAAAGCACTGCACGGATGGAGCCTTCCCTATTCTGACTGCCCCCTAGCACGATCCGTTTCCCGAACAGCCAGGGCTGTCGGGAGTTGAAGAGCCCCTCACCAACAAGGGGACAACTTCCGCAGAAGCCCGAGCCCCCTCCAAAGGAAAGAGAGTTACAGGAGTTACAAGGAAAAGAAGTACCTCAAAAGGCCTTGCGGCCCATACCGAAGTGGTACTAATGGCAACGGGTGCCAGGGAAAATTTTCTACATCCTCAAATAGTGTGCAACATTTGATCTAACCTTTTCTTGAAGTGATCCATAGAGGAACTGTTCACAACTTCTGAAGGTAATCTGTTCCACGTGTCACAGATCTTATACGTAAAGTAATTCCCACACACATTAGTCCTAAACCGTTTCAAATCCAACTTCCAACCATTGTTGCGAGTTGGGTTATCATTTAAACTAAACATGCTTCTAAAATCGACATCGTTGAACCCGCGTAAGAGCTTGAAAACCTCGATCAGTTGACCGCGCAGTCTCCGAGTTTCCAGCGAAAACAAGTTCAGGGCGCGTAAGCGTCGATTGTAGCCCATATGCCTAACGGAAGGGATTAACTTTGTGGCCCTCGCCTGCACTCGCTCCAGCCTCTCAATATCTTTCCTGAGGGTGGGCGACCAGAACTGCACAGCATACTCCAAGTGCGCCGAACCAGGGAATTGTAGAGAGAGGCACAATCTCCTTGTTCCGAAACTGAAATTGCCTCCTGATATAGCCCAACAGCTTCTGGGCTTTCTTTTCCACCTCTACGCACTGTTTCGTAAACTTAAGGTCGCTGCTAATTAGCACACCCAAGTCCTTTTCCAAATCAGTCGCCTCGATATTACTCCCCAACATCGAGTCGTCCGACTTGGGATTGGCGTAGCCAATGTGCATCACCTTGCATTTACCCAAGTTAAACGGCATTTGCCATTTTTCGGACCACTCTCCTATCCTACCTAGGTCCGCACGCAGTTGCTCGATCGCCTCCGGCGTCCCAACATTGTTGGCCCCATGCTTGGTGTCATCAGCGAATTTGGCGATTCGACTGACGATGCCACCGTCTATATCATTTATGTAAATGATAAACAACAGCGGCCCCAAAACGGAACCCTGAGGAACCCCGCTAGTGACCGAGGCCCAACCCGAAGTAGCCCCTTTAATTACAACCCTCTGCCGCCTATTCTTCAGAGAGAGAGAGAGAGAGAGAGAGACCTCTTACAGAAGGAGTAACTTAAAACACACACACATTTTCACCTCAGTTTAAATTATAAGTTGCTTATTGCCACTACCTCTCAATCGACGGAATATAAAAATAGACATTCTCCCTGAAGAGGAGGAGGAGGAGGAGATTTCTCCCTCCTTAATACATTGTCATACGTAATAAAGCTGATAAAGAAATGAAGGATCTCTGTTCACTTTAAGCCGTCACACAGAAGCTCAAAATGCAAAATATTCATAGCTGGATCGAAATGTGAATGTATTGATTGAGTTATTTAATCTCCTCCGCAACATCTAAGGTCATGTGACAGAGTGAATCTGCAGTTTTACGTGTGACCCGAACTCCGGGTCGCTATGTAAACTGAACGCAGAGGACGGTCCTCCATCCAACTACTACCCAGACACAATGTTGCTTAACTTCGAGATGACAGTTTTTGGTGATTGAGAGATTGTACACCGAGATAGATTCACTATAAAACAATATTGAAACTTATAAATAAAGTTGAGGCCCTCTGGTGAGATGTGAAACGACAGGATATATATATATATATATATATGTATGAGGCGTCGCGAGTACGAGGACGAACTCGACATATTGGTGATTTTGCGATTGTTCCACGAATTAATAGCTCAATCCTCCCCCCATTCACAAACAACTTGGTATAGCCAAATACTCACCTGGTACGCTCAAAATGTAGTTATTTTCAATGCGTTCATTTGGGCTATGTGCCCCTCGTACACAATAGTCACAAAGTTTAAACGTGTCTATCTCAAAACTGGTTTGGCGAGTTCGCCCCTCGTATATAAGAAAGAGAATCACCAGTCCAGTTGAAAACATCTTTATTTCCAGAGCTTTCGATAGGAACTTCTATTGAATCACAACCAGGTATTATGTATGGACTGCCTAAGGATACACAAAAAAAAGCATTCCATTGAGACCTATTTTATTAGCAATTAATACGTCTAATTATAATGTGGCAAAATTTTTTTTTAATATTTTATCTCGTCTTGCTAATAATGAATACATGAATAAAAGTTCCTTCACTTTCGTAAATGAAATTTGTAATATTGATAATAATAATAATAATAATTTATTTATGAAATTTGTAATATTGATAATAATAATAATAATTTATTTATGAAATTTGTAATATTGATAATAATAATAATAATAATTTATTTATGAAATTTGTAATATTGATAATAATAATAATAATAATTTATTTATGAAATTTGTAATATTGATAATAATAATAATAATAATTTATTTATGAAATTTGTAATATTGATAATAATTTATTTATGAAATTTGTAATATTGATAATAATAATAATAATAATAATTTATTTATGGCTAGTGCTGATGTTTCTTCTTTGTTTACGAACATTCTTTTGGACGAAACAATTGATATTTATTTGGATTTGTTGTTTCAGAATGAACAGTTATTTGGGGTGGTATACACAAGGGAAAACGCTTGGAACCTGATGAATATGGCGACTAAAGATGGGATATTTTTGTATAATAATAAGCAATATGCAATGACGGGTGGAGTTCAGATAGGTAACCCTTTGGAGACGACCTTCATTAATGTCTTTTTGTGTTATTACGAAATGAACTGGTTGTCTGAATGTTCGGGAGAATTTAGACCCGTTTATTGTCGTCGGTATGTAGCTGATACCTTTTTTGCTGTTTAAATCTCCTTTCCACGTTGAACCATTCCTCGCTTCTCTCATTTCCAAACATCCAAACGTAAAATTTAATTCAGAAATCGAAACTGGTAATTTTATTTATTTTTGGATATTAAAGTGGAACATTCCATTAATACATTTCAAACTTCGGGTTTCCGTAAAAAAAAAGAAGACTTTTTACGGGCTAAGGAACTAAATTTAGTCGTAGCTTCGTCATTCAAATACAAATTTAATATAATTCTCAATGTTATACATAGAGCTTATACTCAGATTATATTTTCTTTTATAATGAAATAATTATTATTAGGAATTATTTGACTTCAAATTGCTGCCCACAGTACTTGATTGACAAAGGTGTTCGTATGGCTTTGAATAATATTTTTGTGCCTGAAGGAGGAGTCCTTATAGTTTGTAAGGAAGTTTTGTACTTTAAACTTTCTTAATATATGGGATCGGATAATATATAATTTTGAAGGGGAAACCGGGAAAACTAGTGAGAACATTTTATCCTTAAGTGCAATTTAAATGTATTTTGATTATCAATAATCGAATTGAAGATTTTCATAAGGTTAAGGAAATACTTCTACCTACGTGTCTTCGTTCGTCTGTAATTTATAAATACAATTGTGGTGGATGTAATTCCACTTATGTAGGATTGACATCACGTCAACTATATTTAGGATTAATGAACATAGAAAGGCGTAGCAGTTGGACAGACTTCCTTCTTAGTAACCCGTCAAACTCGAATATTATAAATTATTCAGAGGAAATGAGATATTCTGCGAGAATGGATAATTTTATAGTCCTTTCCGAGGTCTCTAAGCCTTATGGAAACTACCTCGATCTTTAAACATAAACCAGATCTCAATACCTCGTTTAACATGCTAAATATCTTCAGGTAATTTATATTCATTCTATATTTTTTTAATTTAGCTATATTCTGGGTGTATCTTTAAAATTTTTAAATTCATGGTTTACTTTTAATTTCTAATTTTAAAAATTTTAAAATGTTTACGGACATGATTTATTTTATTGTCAATATATTTTAACTATTTTCATAAGTCACTGATGATGATGATAGAAGTTCCTATTGAAATCTCTTGTAGTGTGTATATATATATATATAGCTGATATTTAGCTGATGAATGTATGTTAACACAAGAAATAACAGAAAACACAAGAAAAAACAACTGCCTAGATTTGGTATTCACAAACAACAGTAATCTAATTGATAATGTAGAAATATCCCCAACTATGATATCAGACCACAATATCATTGAAATAACAACTAATATAAAGGCAACAGGAAAGGAAAGATCACGCACAACAGAAAGAAGCAAATTCGAAATTTTTAATTTTCACTCCAAAGCTATAAACTGGGAAGATGTGACATCCAGCATGGAAGTAATAGATTGGAAAACCATTTTCGAGGCCAAGACAACGGAAGAGATGCTAATGACGTTAGAGGAGAAGACGCTAGAAATTGTGGAAAAACATGTCCCAAAGATACAACAAAGAGGAAAGAGAAGCAGGTTCGAAAGACAAAAGAGGGCATTGTTCCGAAAGAGAAAAAGAGTGACTGCAAAGTTAAGTAATTGTAAAGATAACAACATCAGAAAAATATTAAATGATAAACTACAAAGTATCGATGTCGTCATACAACAAATCGAGAAGCATACAGAAAAAGAAGATGACGCTGCAGAAGCGATAAAGGCTAACTCAAAGTACTTCTATAATTTCGCAAAAAGAAAGTCGAAAAACCAAGCGACTATCGGACCTTTAAAAATGAGAACAGTGATTTATCTGATGATCTAACAGAAGTATCTGAAATATTAAAAGCTCAGTATGAATCATCTTTCAGTATCCCAAAAACTGACAAATTGATATGCGATAGAAACGCATTCTTTGAAGAAGAACCACAAGGGAAAGTATAACGGATTTCGACTTTACGACGGATGATATTACACAAGCCATAGGGAAACTAAAAACACACTCAGCGGCAGGACCTGATAAATGGAATGCCACACTGATCAAAAACTGCAAGAATGCAATCGCTGAGTCCCTATACTGGATATGGAGACGATCATTAGACACGGGAGAAATACCGGGCATCCTGAAGAGTGCGAACATAGTCCCAATATATAAAGGAGGAGATCGATCTGAGGCCAAAAACTATAGGCCAGTGTCGCTTACATCTCATCTCACTAAAATATTTGAAAGAATAGTTAGGCAGAAAATCTATGACTTTTTTGAAACTCAGAAAAAATTCAATGATAACCAATATGGGTTTCGATCAGGCAGATCATGCCTATCACAACTAATGGAACACGACAACAACATTATTGATTCACTTGAAAGTAATGAAAACTATGATGTACTATACACAGACTTTGCTAAAGCGTTCGACAAGTGTGACCACGGAATCATAATACATAAACTGAAATATATGGGAATAACAGGAAAAGTAGGGAAATGGATATATAATTTCCTTAGTGAGCGGAGGCAAGTCGTTACAGTACAAGGAGTATCTTCATCAGAATCAGAGGTCCTCAGCTCGGTACCACAAGGAACACTATTAGCTCCACTACTTTTCATAATCATGCTAACTGACATAGATGAGGACGTTACCAGAGACAGCACAGTAACATCCTTTGCGGATGACACAAAGATCAGTAGAAAAATAAGAAACCCAGAAGACATAGGATCTCTACAAACCGACATAAACAAAATCTACAAGTGGACTGAAGACAACAATATGAAGTTTAACACCGAGAAATTTCAGCTATTACGGTACGGAAAAAGAGAAGACCTAAAGTCCAAGGAATATTATACCCCAAATGGACAGGAAATTCAGAGAAATTCCAGAGCAAAAGATTTAGAGGTTGTAATGACAGATGATGCGAAATTTGAAACACAAAATAAGATAGCAGTAAACAGAGCAAAGAGAATAACGGGTCAGATATTGAGAACCTTTAAACGAAGGGATAGGAATGTAATGATTCCTCTACTGAAAACCCTGATAATACCCAAATTGGAATACTGCTCGGTCCTAACATCCCCATATAAAAAAGAAGACATTAGACAACTGGAGGGGATCCAAAGAAGCTTCACAGCCAAGATCAATGGGTGCAAAGAATTAAATTACTGGGAAAGGTTACGAGAACTAAACCTATATTCACTGGAAAGGAAAAGAGAGAGACACACCATTATTTACACTTGGAAAATAATGGAGAAACTAGTCCCTAATCTTACTCTGAATCCCATAACTCCCCAAACAACGGTGGAAAGTAGAAGCGGTAGACTGTGTCGTATTCCAAAATTGAAGGCGAGACAGGGAACATCCTTAACCCTGAAAGAAAATAGTTTTGTAGGGAGAGGACCAAAACTGTTTAATCAGTTGCCCAAAGACCTAAGAAACACGAAGGGAGTTGCAGTGGAAATCTTCAAAAGAAGACTAGACGCCTGGCTCAGAACAATCCCCGATGAGCCGGGCGTACCTGGCTATGTGAGGTGGAGAGCGCAAGAGTCCAACTCACTACTTCACCAGGCCAACTCGAGAGGAGGGGCGACAAGCTTGACCTTCGCGAAATGAGAAGTCATCGCGCGGAACCTTTGTAAGGTTGTAAGGTAAGGTATATATATATATATATATATAATATATATATATATATATATATATGTATATATATATCCAAGAAACCTCAATAAGTTCATTTGCTCACTACGTGGAAGTGTGCCCCAAGGGTCACCTGGGCCAGAACAGAAACAGAATAAGCGGCCAACTCAACTGGGAGTTGAACCATCGGCGCACCGCTCAAAGACCAGTACCATAACCACTGAACTATCGGGCGCGTGCCCTATATATATATTTATTTAATTATTTATTTATTTATTTCCGAACACATTCCTCCCCTCCCCCTTTTGGACACTTTCAAGGTTACGCATATAATGACTTCCATTTACTAGTGTACATGTTTAGAGATTTAACGTGTTTGATATAATGCTAGAATATCTAGAATGCTAGATATAATGCTAGAATATCTAGAATGCTAGATATAATGCTAGAATATCTAGAATGCTAGATATAATGCTAGAATATCTAGAATGCTAGATATAATGCTAGAATATCTAGAATGCTAGATATAATGCTAGAATATCTAGAATGCTAGATATAATGCTAGAATATCTAGAATGCTAGAATATCTAGAATGCTAGAATATCTAGAATGCTAGATATAATGGTAGAATATCTAGAATGCTAGATATAATGGTAGAATATCTAGAATGCTAGATATAATGCTAGAATATCTAGAATGCTAGATATAATGCTAGAATATCTAGAATGCTAGATATAATGCTAGAATATGACCTAGATATGATTGAAGGTTAATAATGAAGAAAACTTATATTGTTTTACGAAACAGAGAATATATTTTTTCACGAAAACTTGTACAAGGATCGAAAATTGTTTACATTAATATATTTCATAATATCACAGTAGATATTTCAAAACTTAAATTAAAGGGACTCCTAATAAGCTAGGTAGGCTATGTTGTTACCTTAATTCAAACTTAAATTTATAATTAACTAAATTCAATCTGTATTTATCATTTTAGGATTACTGAAGAGATTAGTACTGATTAATATTAGACTAATTAAAATTTAGGCGGTAATGAACCTGCTTTAAATTAATATCTAAAAAGTTATTATCTGCGCACCTCTCCTTTAAAGTAAAAAATTTGAACTTGGCGTAAGACCAACAGACATGCGCAGACAGAGCACATCTCAAAAATAAATTTTCTGTTTTCACCCACAGTAAGCAAGCATTGTAGATTCTTCATTTACGGCAGAAAAAATCATACTATTTAATTCATACTGAAAAATACTTTTCATGCGTTTATTTCAGCTCCTTTATTTTGTTTTAAGGCAGGCAGTTCAAACTTTTATTGTTAGTAGTCAGAGGTAACACATCAGTAACCAGTAACACATTTAATTGCTAATGGAGATCACACACGTTTATAATTACATTTAAAAGCAACATATAAACATCAAAACTGTGTTACAATTGCAAATTTTTTATGAAGACACATGGAACAAAGTCTCTTGTACTCTATATCGTATTTTAACAAAACATGATCAGGAGTATTTTACAAGTCCTTAATGTTAAATACATCTCAAAACCTATTTTAACCTAGAGTAAATATAGTTTAACGTACAGTTGCCGACAGAATTCCTCGAACACTTGGTAAATATTATTAAAAATACATTTAACGGCAACTCCAATACCATAACTCGTAATGGTAAATTTTTATAAATGAAAATATAGTAGTACAAACGACCTTCAGAGCTTATATATACACTGCCAGAATACCATCTCAAAACCTATTTTAACCTAGAGTAAATATAGTTTAACATACAGTTGCCGACAGAATTCCTCGAACACTTGGTAAATATTATTAAAAATACATTTGACGGCAACTCCAATACCATAACTCGTAATGGTAAATTTTTATAAATGAAAATATAGTAGTACAAACGACCTTCAGTGCTTATATACACACTGCCAGAATACCAATACACATGGTGTATTTTAAAAAATATATCGCATTTGAATTTTTAAAAGAAATTCGTCTCAATGACCATTGTTTTTATTTGGAAGATATCCGAATAATGACTATTTCTTCTTGAATATTTGCACACAGCTTATTTGTATTATACTTATTTTTACTGTTATATAACTTTAATGTTCCGAACAGACATATATGAGATAGGCATGCTATTGAAACCTAAACTGTGTACGTTCAGAGCTTGCCTTCCAGATTGTAATAACCTCACAAACCTTTTTCCGTCACGCTAGCTTCTACCAACTGTCCGAAAAAAGTAAATGTGTCGATACAGTGACATCATTCCAAATTCTGTTTAAAAAATCCGGAATAGGCGTTCAAACTCTACTAAAGTAAGTAAAGACGTTAAGACTGAACAATATTGCAATTTTGGTATGTTCATTTTCACAGTAAAGGAAACATTACATTACTTCTTTTAAAGGTTCTCAGTATTTTGAGAATGACGTCACCGTATCGACATATTTACTCTTTCTGGGACAGTTAGTAGCAGCTAGCGTGTAGGAAAGGTTTGTGGGTTTGTTACAGTCTAGACGATGCGGCAAAAAACAGCCCACGAAACAGCTGTTTAAATAAGGCGGCGTTCAATATATATATTTATATATATTTAGGATAAAAACGAAGACGTAGAGCAAAATAGTCATTATATTTGGCTACAGCCGACGTTTCGGGCAACTCTACCCATTTTCAAGGCCAGTAGAGTTGCCCGAAACGTCGGCTGCAGCCAAATATAATGACTTTTTTGCTCTACGTCTTCGTTTTTATCCTAAATGTAAAACTACGTCTCCTTAGGAGGAATCCCATTTCATATATATATATATATATATATATATATATAACGTGTGTGTGTGTATGTAAAAATGTCGCTACTCTACTTTGTTGGTAGCGAAATGTGTGTGTGTTGTGTATTTTGCGAAAGGATAAACTAGTTTTATGCACCACATAACTTTAATAACCCCTCATAAAAGCTTTACGTATTGAGTGTCTGTTTAAAAATGTCTTTCCTCTGTCGTTACTTTTTAAAAAAAGTGGCAATACCATTTCTCAAGGAAATGGCACTGAACACTTTGCCTAGTAATAAAACTTAAGATATACCTAAAGTATGTATATATATATGCCTAAATCACTAAATAGCGTCAACAGTAAACCACTTTTTTACCCATTAAGTCGGATTTTGTAAACGAGTCGAATTTTCTTGTGCTCTTTTAAAATTAGGTTAAGTTAGATTAACCTAACCTAACCTAAAACAAATCACTGGGTATGTAAAAGCTTGACAAAAACAAATGACGTAAGCATGACGTAGCATGAATTTGGACATATTTGATTTCGAGCTTTGAATTAAAATCGCACCGCGGGGGAAATTCGAAAAAATAATCATTGTATATGGTAAAATAATGGGTTTTCTCTAAACTTTCTGACAGACCTCCCCCCCCCCCCCGTACTTTAACACAAACGGAATTAATTAAAAATTTGGAAATATAAAATATATAACCTGTTCGACCTGCTAGGTAAAATTTGAGCATGGACAAAAATTTACATAAATGTTGGAGCTACTTAACATTGATGACTAAATGTAAAATGCGAATATCAGCCATATATATATATAAAGTTCGAAATGAAGTAAGTCCAAATTCATGCTACTTCAGTGATTTGTTTTAGGTTAGGTTAGGTTAACCTAAGTTAACTTAACCTAAACAAACGTACAAGAAAATCCGACTTGTTTAAAAAAATCGACTTAATGGGTAAAGAAAGTTGCTAACTACCGACTTTATTTGGGGATTTAGGTATATGTATATACATATGTTTTGGTTACATCTTAAGTTTTATTATTAGGCAAAGTGTTTTTAGTGCCATTTCCTTGAGAAATGGCATTGTCACCTTTTCTGACAAGTAACGACAGAAGTAAGACATTTTCAAACAGGCACTCAATACGTAAAGCTTTTATGAGGGATTATTGAAGTTGTGATGCATAAAACCAGTTTATCCTTTCGCAAAATACACACACGCACACACACACACACACACACACACACGTTTGGCTACCTACAAAGCCGCAACATTTCCACACGTTTTCACATATTTACTTCTGTATAGCGACATTTACCTAATCTAAGAAAAACTAATGCATTTAATCAAACTTTACCTAACCTAGCCAAACCCTAATTGTATTTGTTTTTGTCTCATGATAACACCTAGCATTTATAACGATAAACCTCCGCGACACTGCTAATGTTGTGATAAGAACGTTCGTATCGCAATGGATTCTGTGTATCCTAAAGATTGTCGCAATTCCGACAGGGACACACACACACACACACACACACACACACACACGTGTGTATAATACTTCATTCAACATCTGTTACACTGCTACACTGCAAACTTTGAAATTGTACTGACTAGGCCGACATCTAATTCGTTAATATACAGTATATAAGAAAAAGCAAGGGGCCCAATACAGAACTTTGAGGAACGCCACTCGCTACATTAGCCCAACACGACTCCGCTCCATCAACAACCACCCTCTGTTTCCTACCTCGCAACCACTCTTCTATCCAATTTATTACTACACCCATGATTCCATGAGCCTTAGTTTTTTCAATGAGTCTTTTGTGCGGTACGGTGTCAAACGCTTTTTGAAAATCTAAATACACTACAGTACATCAACCGCCCGATGACTATCGTAAACGTCAACCACGTTTTGAAAAAATTCTAAAAGATTAGTTAAGCAAGATTTGTTTCGCCTAAAACCGTGCTGCGTATTTCTAAGTTATGCAATTCTAAGTGTTCGACTATACGATCCCTAATTATTGATTCCAGTAGCTTACCTACAACAAACGTTAAACTGATTGGCCTATAATTTCCCGCCGCACCTTTATCGCCTTTCTTAAAGATAGGTGTTACGTTTGCTTACTTGAAATTATCTGGTACGCACCCCTCAGAAATAGACGCATTAAAAATCTTTGTTAGCGGCACAACAACGCTATCTTTTAATTCTTTTATTTGTATGGGATATATGGAATCCGGCCCCCGGTGATTTTCAATGCGTTATATTGATAAAATGAAAATGCGTAAATCACCGGGGCCGGATTCCATATATCCCACACAAATAAAAGAATTAAAAGATAGCATTGTTGTGCCGCTAACAAAGATTTTTAATGCGTCTATTTCTGAGGGGTGCGTACCAGATAATTTCAAGTTAGCAAACGTAACACCTATCTTTAAGAAAGGCGATAAAGGTGCGGCGGGAAATTATAGGCCAATCAGTTTAACGTTTGTTGTAGGTAAGCTACTGGAATCAATAATTAGGGATCGTATAGTCGAACACTTAGAATTGCATAACTTAGTTAGAAATACGCAGCACGGTTTTAGGCGAAACAAATCTTGCTTAACTAATCTTTTAGAATTTTTTAAAAGCATGATTGACGTTTACGATAGTCATCGGGCGGTTGATGTAGTGTATTTAGATTTTCAAAAAGCGTTTGACACCGTACTGCACAAAAGACTCATTGAAAAAACTAAGGCTCATGGAATCAGGGGTGTAGTAATAAATTGGATAGAAGAGTGGTTGCGAGGTAGGAAATAGAGGGTGGTCGTTGATGGAGCGGAGTCGTGTTGGGCTAATGTAGCGAGTGGCGTTCCTCAGGGTTCTGTATTGGGCCCCTTGCTTTTTCTTTTATATATTAACGATTTAGATGTCGGCCTAGTCAGTACAGTTTCAAAGTTTGCGGATGATACGAAGCTGGGTGGTAGGGCGATTAATGAAGAAGATAGAGGTAAAATCCAGGAAGATCTGAATAAAATCGTTGATTTGTCAGTCACATGGCAAATGAGATTTTAACGTCGATAAGTGCAAAATTCTACATATAGGTTCGCGTAACGGTAATTTTGCGTATAGTATGTCAGGGAAGGAGTTAGCAAGCGTAGAGCAGGAAAAAGATTTAGGAGTTATAGTCACTGGTGATTTAAAAGTAGCGAAACAAAGTACAGCAGCGGTCAATAAAGCGAACAAAGTGTTAGTTTTTATAGCTCGGAATTTTGAGTACAAATCGCGCGATATTATACTTCCTCTCTATAAATCATTAGTTAGACCCCATTTGGAGTACGCGATCCAATTTTGGAATCCGCATATACGAAAAGATATAGACAAATTCGAAAGAGTTCAAAGACGAGCAACTAAGATGATTCCGTCGCTTAGGTCGAAGTCGTACGAGGATAGGCTTAAGGAGTTAAAATTGACTACACTCGAGACTAGAAGGCTAAGGGGTGATCTAATCCAGGTTTTCAAAATTATGAATGGGTTCGATAATGTAGATAGAGATAGCTTTTCCGAAATATCTCAACATAATAGGACTAGAAATAACGGGTGTAAGTTGACAAGTAGAAGGTTCGAGACAGCAGTTGCCAAAACCTTTTTTACGCATAGAATAGTAAATAGTTGGAATAGTTTGCCGGTAGAAGTAATTAGTAGCACGTCTATAAACATGTTTAAAAATCGATTAGACGCATATGTTGGTAGATTGGGTATAGTTTAAGGTAGTAAAATTAAGGCTTTGTGGTTCGGAAACCGCTTAAAATTGTAGATCCCCTCCGCCACCACGGAGGACATGCACAATACACAATTACGAACACAGTTAGGTAGACCAGCCATGAGTGGATCCTAGGGTCTTTGTTGGTCCGAAACATTATAACATTGTAACTTATTTCGTATTTTTTTATAAGAATATGAAAGAGGAAATGCATTAAGAAAAACGGTCATTTAAAGTTTACAGTTACTGTAAATGTTCTATAATTGTTTTGTTGTTAATTACTCTTACAACTGAATATTTAGAGTTCATAACTAGTGAATTCACTCGCTATTAAAGAGATGAGTAGTATTTGAAAACACTACAGAAAATGGCTGTAATTTCGATAGATTAACCTTTTCATGCATGTAGTATTCGCTTTACTAATTATATCCTAGCTTACACCAGACGCTTTCATTCAGTCTTGTAGAAGGGCTCCAATGCATCAAAGGGTTAAGCACCTGTTCGTGCTCTTAAGACTCGAAGCGTGTTAGAGCGTAACAAGCAGTGGGAGGGTCACATACCGACCCATTGCGGTAGCTCGTGTATTATTATTATTATTATTATTATTATTATTATTATTTTAGAAAGTCGATATCAGCCTATGTTTTTATGAAGGATTTACATTTAATTTCCAATATTCTGAATAGTTTTTTATTTTCAGAACTGAGTTTCTTAATAATAATTCTAGATAAGAATTTGCAGTATGCTAAGAATAATGTCTTCATTTTTTCTTCTGCTCACCCGTTTCGTTCATATACAGTACTTTGAACATCTTGAGAGCTTTATACATAATTTTAAAGTAAAATGGGTTATATATATATTTTTTGATTGTAAATTTGATACAATTTCAAATTAATTTAAGAATATTCGAAAGTTCATTAAATTTTATATTAATTTTCGTTTTTTTCATTTTAATGTAAAAGGCTTCGGCAATTTTTAGTTTTTGTACGTTATGTGATGAGTAGAAGATTTGAAAGTTTTGTGAGATATTTTTAAAATTTAATATTTTATGATCTACTCTGTAATGTTCGTTAATTTTACTTGGACGATATTTATGTTGATACGCTCTCTCTTTAATGTGGTTTGTGGTGTATCCAATGTAAGTCGACGTACAGTCAACTACAGGACACGTAAATTGGTACACCACATGATGTTGCTTATCAGGGTTTTTGTTACGTGTCGAGAAATGGCTTGATAACTTTGTTTTTATAGTATATGTTAACATTGATAGTTTTTTCTTTATCCATTGGTTTTATGTGCCTCTTTAATATATTGTTTAGACATTTTTCTTCATGTTTTAGTCTTGTTGGGTTTCTTGTTTCGAAGTAAAATTTTATACCTATATTTTTATTTTCATCATCTTCCTTATTTTTGTTATATAAATTTGTTAGAGTTCGGTTTATGATATTATCGATTAAAAATAGCGGAAAATCACTGTTTATTAGATTTTGCTTTTTTCTCTCAATTTCTTGATTAAATAGTTGCCAACTTGAGCATGTATTGAAAGCTCTGTGCACGAGTGTTTTAATTACACTGGGCAACACGTATTTTATTGAATGATATCTGACACTTGATTCTAGGTAATTAGGGTGCGCTGAATACGAATTTCAACTCGGTTTGGCTCTATCAGGTCCTGATTCTTGTCGACAGCCTATGTGCCATTTTCCAGATTTTTCAAATTAGAACTAAAAAATTAAGTCATGTGTTAAATTTTTTTTTCAAGTTTCATGAATACAAGCAGTTCAAACTACAGTAAAATTACATTATAACGATAGAAATGACTTAAAATAAAAAACCAAACAGATATGAAGCTTTCACTGTGGCAAAAATTTTCTTTTGTAAGACTTTCTAGCGTATTTGCTTGTTGATGGCAGGTCTCTTTTCAAGCACCAGCAGTAATCAGCCATCATGTGGGAATCCCAGCGGCCTTGGTACCGTTCCTCCATAATTTTTATATCTTGGTGGAATCTCTCCCCTTGTTCGTCACTTACATCACCTAAATTACTTGGAAATTGGTCAAGATGGCTATTCAAAAAATGCATTTTTATGCTCATATTGCAACCTAACTCTTTGTAGTCCCTTAAAAGTTTTTTTACGATTTCTTCGTAGTTATCTGCCCTATAATTGCCTAAAAAGCTTTCTATCAAGTCCACGAATGAGAACCAGCCATTTTTTTCGCGTTCATTCATGACATTAGGAAAATTGCTGTCTTTAATCATTGTTCTTATTTGTGGACCGTCGAAAATTCTCGCCTTGATTTTTTCATAACTTAAACTTGGAAATTTTGAGAAGTTATGTATTTGAAACACTCGCCGTTCGTATCTAAAGCTTTTACATATTGTTTAATGAGGCCTAGTTTTATATGCAGAGGAGGAAATATGATTTTATCTCTGCTCACTAAAGGTGGATTAATTACGTTTTTTTCTCCGACAGTAAGTGATGTTCGTGCTGGCCAGATTTGTTTGAAATATGTTCTTCCTTGGCTCTGCTGTCCCATAAGCAAAGGAAGCAGGGATATTTAGTATACCCTCCTTGTTGTCCTAGCAGAAAATTAACCATTTTTAAGTCAACACATATGATCCACTCGTGCTCCCTATATTTGATAAGATTTAAAACCTTTTCTATATGTTCATACTTTTCTTTTAATTTTGTTGAGTGCCCAATCGGTATCGAGCCGTATAGATTGCCATTATGCAACAACACACTTAAGACTTCTTTTCGAACTGTCTAAAAACAAGCGCCAATCATTTGCATCGTAAGACTCAACCCCCATCTTCTTTAACAAACCAACTATGTCGCAGCAATATACTAAACTATCCTCTGTTCTAAAATATTTAACAAGTTCTTCTTCTCTTTTTCTGTAAAATGAAATGTATGTGTTTGAAGTAAGCAAGTTTTTCTCTAAGTCTTGAAGCTAAAATTTCCGCAGCCTTTTTTGGCAAATTTAGATCCCTTACAAGATCATTCAACTCGGCCTGGTTAAACTTTTGCGGATCGTTTTGACTTTCAAATACGCTGGGGTCAAAATCGGTGTCTGACTCCTCAAAGTGCATACAATATTTTCAGGAACATCTTCAACTAATTCTTGAGTTGGCAGACCCTTAAATTTTGGAATGGGGATCTCATTTGAATGTAGCACAGGTCGTATCGCGGTGTCGAAATTTGGGTACTCGATACAATGTTTATTTTTCTTAGTGAAGCCCGAAGTCTTGACAAGCAAAGGTAGCAATCGGTCTCGTGGTTAGTAGGCTCTCGCCACACCTGATATGGAAAAAAAATTGTAAAGCGTTAACAAAAGCGACGAGAGACTTTTTTTATGAATTTTATCAAAAGTTATCACCCAAACATTTAACATTTCTATGTGTTTCAACCTTATGCAATATTTGAGATTCTTATAAACATTTTCTGTAAATTTTTGTTTATGTACCTAAGTTACAATTACATTTAGGTAAGTTACAGTATACTAGTGATTAAATTACGTAGTTTTATGAAATCATAAACTTACCATCGGAACTCCAAAAGGTATTTTTGAATCCGAACCCTTCGTCCAATGTCGCAGTCTTTCAATGCATATAGTGCAGGCTTTATGTGGAGCCCACGATTTATCTTGGTCCCCCAGTTTTATGCCAAAATAAGCTAAGTAAGCTCTTTTTACGAAGTCAGTTATATTTGCTCGTTGATGTGGAAGTGTAAAATTTCCACATATATAACAGAAGGAATCAGGGTTGTTTTTTTTGAACTTTCTAGTGCTTGATGACATATTGCTTGATTGTTCTGCCAATTTGTAAAGGTATTTAAAGCCCTTAATTCATATAAATTTAAGAAAATCTGAAATATAAACAAAAATTAGTTTAAATAGGTACTTATTATGAAATAGGTACTTACAATCTATGAAATTAAACTAGAAACACGGATGAGTAGGTACAATATAAATTACGTCTAATTAAATCAACTATATTAAATCACGATGACAAATTACTCACTAAATCATATGCCAATTCAAAATTATGTTAATGCCCAAACTTAATTAACTAACTCAACTGACTGACTGATTGAATTGACTGATTAACTCTGGAAACGAGTCGCTTTTATATATTTTAGTTGTCCCTTTAGAATACTCTACAGAGAACAGGAACGCTCGAGAAAATTTTAGAATTCTATGATATTTTTAGCTTAATTTACTAATATTAAAATGGGTTAAAAATGACAAAATTAAAAATATTTTTAGGGTGTTACATATAAAAATATACATAATACAACAATACCATAACAATAGGTACAAATACCTAGATAAAAACCTAGTTGCATAATGTGTAACTGCAAAAAGACTTAGCGAGTATTAAGAAAAAAACCTTTTTATGAATACGACGAAAGAGGAGGGGTGTTGAGCAAAATCAGGACCTGATAGAACAAAACCGAGTAAAAATTCGTGCTCAGCGCACCCAAATTACCTAGAACTAACTGTCAAATCTAATTCAATAGACAAAAAGTTGAAATTTGTTCCCCAGTGTTATTGATAGTTTATATTTTTCTGGTGAGTATGAATTATAGCAGTGGTTCTTAAACTTTTTAACCCCGTTACCCCCTTTCCTATCTCAACTAATCTCATTACCCCACACAAACTTGCAATGCCGAAGTTGTAAAGAAAGTGGAAAAATTAATTACTGAAAATAACTGAAATTACCTTTAATGTGATGGGTGCAACTGTTTTTTAGCTACAAGTTGTATTTTTACCATATTAAGAATTGCTCCATTACCCCCAGAAATACCCAAATTACCCCCAGTTTCAGAACCTCTGAATTATATAAACTATCAATAATTAAAACACTCGTGCGCAGAGCTTTCAATATATGCTCAAGATGGCAACTATTTAATCAAGAAATTGAGAGAATAAAGCAAAATCTAATAAACAGTGATTTTCCGCTATTTTTAATCGATATCATCATAAACCGAACAATAACAAATTTATATAACAAAAATAAGGAAGATAATAAAAATACAGGTATAAAATTTTACTTCGAAACAAGAAACCCAACAAGACTAAAACATGAAGAAAAATGTCTAAACAATATATTAAAGAGGCACATAAAACCAATGGATAAGGAAAAAACTATCAATGTTAACATATACCATAAACACAAAAAGTTATCAAGCCATTTTTCGACACGTAACAAAAACCCTGATAAGCAACATCATGTGGTGTACCAATTTACGTGTCCTGTAGTTGACTGTACGTCGACTTACATTGGTTACACCACAAACCACATTAAAGAGAGAGCGTACCAACATAAATATCGTCCAAGTAAAATTAACGAACATTACAGAGTAGATGATAAAATATTAAATTTAAAAAAATATCTCGCAAAACTTTCAAATCTTATACTCATCACATAACGTACAAAAACTAAAAATTGCCGAAGCCTTTTACATTAAAATGAAAAAAACCGAAAATTAATATAAAATTTAATGAACTTTCGAATATTCTTAAATTAATTTGAAATTGTATCAAATTTACTATAAAAAAAATAAATATATAACCCATTTTTACTTTAAAATTATGTATAAAGCTCTGAAGATGTTCAAAGTATATGAACGAAACGCGTGAGCAGAAGAAAAAATGAAGACAGTATTCTTAGCATACTGCAAATTCTTATCTAGAATTATTATTAAGAAACTCAGTATTGAAAATAAAAAACTATTCAGAATATTGGAAATTAAATGTAAATCCTTTATTATTATTATTATTATTATTATTATTATTATTTAATACTGAGGTCGGTATTCGAATCCGACCTCAGTAGCTTCACCTCGTTTATAGGAAACGATGTTATCCAGCGAAATATGGGCGGTGGCTAGCAAGAGAGCGTACTGCCATCTCGCCAGCATAGCTTCAAGGTTGTTATGACCAGACCTTCTGGAACCAAATTATTTTCTCTGTCTCCTCTTCCGGTAAACGGTCTTACGTTTTACCCCTGTTATACTAACTCTGGTAGATGAGGATGTCCTCTTGACTGAATAAAATCTTCTAGCGTTGTCCAGAATGAAATTGGTGAAGTTGGCCGATGTTATTAAAAAATTAACAACTCTGAAAATGCATTAAAAATATTTTCATTTTCCAGATGGTGAACTCGCAGTTATACAAAATTAAACTCGTTTCAATCCTTTTATCTGCTCCCTTTTGAGGAGATAAAATGAGCGTTTCCTAGGAGAGGTCACTGAATCTTCATTAGAACCAGTTTTAAGTGGAAAACTTTTTTCGATATTGAAAGATTTCGTTTTTCCTAAAAATCGCAATGGATTTCCAAATAATAAATATACTTTATTTTAATAATTTTATATTTATTCATTTATTTATTATTAATTTTATTCATTATTCATTTTACACTTTTATCAATATCATTTGAACGAAGAAGAAATATCGTATTAACGCCCTTACCCCATAAGTTAAAAATGGCGTTTTTGACCGAATTGAGGCCTATAAATTTTTCCAAAATCTAATCAATAATTATTATCGGGAATATTTCCTACATATTAGATAGAAAATTTTCTTCAAAATATGAGCATAATTATTTTGGGCAGTTATTAATATTTTAAGAATCCGTGACACAAACTACAACCGAACGAACAGAAACCTCATTCATCCCCATTCATTTTTTATACACTATGAAAAAAGGTGGAATTACGATATCTGATTGCCTTAATATTCTATCAAAAAGTATATTGTGGGTTAGATTAAGTTGAGTTAGTGTAAGTTACGTTACGTTAGGTTGGGTCGGGTTAAGTTATTTTTTTGTTTTAGTGTGTCGATGTTATGGTCTTAATGCTCCGATGAGTTACCGGTCCAATAAAGGAAGGTTATCGTTGTGATCCACTACTATTGCGGTATATATATATATATATATATTATATATATATATATATATATATATATATATATAATCCAAATCCAAAGGAAAAAGAAAAAATTATTCCAAGGCCTTTCATGTATTCAGCAGTACACCACCTATTTTTTTCTTTTCCTTGTGGGTTTGCATCATTCATTCATTTCACGTATTTAAGTATGAAATTCATCCCATATATATTATATAGAATAAACTAAAGCCGTATGTTAATTAAATAAATTAATTTCAAAATGATATAGGTGACAATTTACGCCAGATTCCTTCCTCCTCTTTCGAAAGAGCATTTCAACAGCATTTACAACTTTCCAAGTAAATAACTGAAATAAGAAACTAAGAAAATGAACTTTTTCAATGATCAGTCCTCATTTGAGTTTTTACCGAAAATCTGACGGAGGGCCGAAAAAGTTACATCGTTCGCGATAGAGTTTCTCGTTTTTTCGGGTTTTCACTATCACGGTTTTCCGGAACAAAATCGGCTATCGTCCCCGGATCCCGGGATTTCCCGGTTTATAAAACATAATGATAATAAAGTTTTAAAATGTTTAAGCATTAGATTAATCTAGATTAGTTAGTTAATATTAAATATAATTATAGAAATATTTTAACAGTAATGATAAATATAATAAAGGATAGAGCCCAGGGCGAGTTTCAAACACTGCAGAAACATAAATACGATCTATAACCTAGGCGGCTATGCCTACAATGCTAATTTGCAGCTTTGCACTTCAACAAAAATAAATTATATTATAGTGTAATTTATACGAACACACACCTTTTATATACCTGTAACTAATTTTTAGTAAAAAAAAAAGTATCAACAGCAAAAGGTGTGCCATTGATTGAAAATAATAACCGAAATTAAAATCCACTAAAAACAAAATGTTCGCTTCAGGGAAATCAAATGACGGGCTTTCAGTTCGAGTCGGTCATCTTTGAAAATACCAGTCATATTACACATGCACCACATCATACAGGGCATATTATAGGCACTATTCGAGCTGTACAACGCAATGTGATTCGTGCTATTATAAATTTGTCATCCTAGTCTTTATGTTTATTTTGTAGATACAATAGCAAATTAACGTAAAACTATTGAAATAACGTTTTTAGAATACTTTGTAAAACCCGGAAATCCCGGGATTTGCTGCGTTTGTCCGTGATTTAAGATTATCGTTTTCCGCCCGAGATCCCGGTTGAGAAACCCTAGTTCACAGTCAACCAGCCCTAATATCTGACGCAGGAAACGAGGAAAGGTCATAACCTCGCGGGCAGCAAACCCAATTACTCGAAGTTATAACTTATCTCGGTAAGCCGACTCTTACGTTTTGTGGAGACCATAACCATCGCTATTAATAGATAAACATCTCCCAGAGCAAGACACTAATTTCGAAACCAGAGCGACTCTCAGAGACTACTTGCATAACAGTGGAAAGAGCCTTCTACCAAGCGATTTCGAAGGACAAGAAAAAAACAGACATTTTTACGAGAGAAAGCATTCACACGAAGAGCAAATTGCTTAGGCCAAGGAGTTATTACAGTTTCGCATTGTTTATTAATTATTATTAATTAGTTATTATTATTAATTATTAACGTATTAATTAAATTTTACATTATTTTCCACATTAATTTTTACTTTTGCTTGCTTTATATTTTATAGGTAACTAATTTACTTATATACAGTAAATAATAACACTTTCAAATACAAATCTTATGCTTTAAATCAGTAGTTCTTACTCCTGGTCGCGACGTCGCCAAGCCTTTTTGATTGGGTCATTAAATTGTCATTTACCATTTATGTTATCCCTAATCATTTTATCATTAATTATTTATTTATTATCTATTACAAGTGAACTGTTTGGAGGCATGGTTCGCCGAGCAAGCCCCACGACCAGAATTTTGAGTCGCAGCCTAAAAAGGTTACGAACCATTGCTTTCAAAACGCTCAAATACATAGCATTTGGCTTTAAAAAAGCTTCTACTTTACATATTCTCAATTTTCATGTCAGAACTTCAAAATTTATACTTTTTAAAGAATAAAAACAAGATTTCAGACGATGAAAATCTTTTTCTTTAACAGTGAACAAAATTCTTTTCGCCCAATTTAATTCCAGGTTCATTTTCTGTAACCTAATGCTAAAATTAAAGGTAAACTTATTTATTTAATATAAATTCATGGGAATTGTAATTCTATCCTACATTTTAATGAATTTACTTGCCTTGTACACATAATTTTCTCCTCAATGCATTTCCTTATTTGCATTACAAATTATTTTATAACATTTATAACCTGATTTATCTTCAAACATTAATAATTTTCCCCAAAAATTATTACATTCTTGTTATAGTTCATATATGTTTCCTTGTTTCATAGAAAATGATCAAATAGAAGATTTTATATATATATCGTTGTGATAATAACACGTGGTTCGGATACCACGTAAAGCTCTAGGTCCTCCCCGTCATATGGTATTTGCGGTTACGAAGGAAGTTAAACAACACCAAACCACCCCCAACACACACAGCACACATACTATTTAAGCGTATGCATTTCTCATGAAGGATAGTTGCAATCTGCATCTCCATTCGCCTTGGCCCTTCTTTCCTGCATAAAAAAAAAAATTTTGGTGACTATGATTTTTCTTTATATTATTGACTGCATAGATTTACATCACGATCAATAACCGGTAAGACAATTGTTTTATTCCGGTATGTCCGGTATATCTAATTTGGGTGATTTTATATTATTTTCATGATAGGGGAAGGGCGCGTGGTAATGTTTGTGGTTGACGTAAAAACAACTTTTTTTAGTCGAATTTAAATAACCTTAAATTACAATTAATCTAAACTAATATATAGAAACAACTGACTTGCAAACAATTGAAATTGCAATTCTAGAAGATTCTCTTGAAGATGAGGGAGGAGGGAGTTGGATGGATCTTCGTCGACTGTGCGTAAATAATCGTAATTCCTTCTTCGTAACAGGATAATGTTACCCTCATGATTTTTTTTTCATCCGATTAACAGCCAGGGTCCTATGACAAAGGGAACCTACAGTTTAATTTAAAATCCGAACCAGTGGTCGCTACATCATCTGGACGTAGAGGACGGTCCTCTATTGAACTACTACTACCCAGACCTAACGACGCTTAACTTGGCTAAACGTAAAACAGTATTATGACATGGACATGACGCAATCCATGACAAACAGGGAAGTATTCAGAACGTCACCTTAAGTTCCTTTGACAACTAATATAAGGTAAAAAGAGGACGCACATTCACTGCACAGTTACGGAAAAAAGTTCGCCTAAGAACATAAAATTCCTAAACCGCCTAAAACATTACTAATTGGGTTTTGTATTTGAATTTTTTTTATAAAATAGTGTCACAAAAAAAAAATATTACTAATTAGTAATCTTTTATGATTTTTAGAAATTTTTTTATAGGCGAACTTTTTTCATCACTATATATTATCACTTCTATTAGAAGATATTCAATCTATTATTCTATAGCGAGCACATGCATGTAAATAGCATTAATCACCCGCAGCACTCGACCATACTGTTTTGGGACACAGGTCACGTGTTCAACTGTTCTTCAAAGGTTTATGACTAATAATAACCTATTGCTTGTACAGAGTGTTGACAAAAGTAAATAGACACCACGATGATTGTCCTCAAGAACAAATAGCGAAGCTCATCAATGGAATTGCCAGAACGTGCGTTAACTTTAATTTAATACAAAAGGGAAAGCAACTCGATTCTAAATATATTGATTCAATAAATCTGTTATTATCTATTGACTTTTTGTTATCAAATCATTAATTATAGAAAAATCGAAAGCGTCTACTTACTTCTGTCAACCTTTTTTCCGTATCTTTTGGAACTGAGGGTTTAATCGAATGACGTGAAATTTCCCTGTTAGTTCAATGAAAAGAATTAAGTCACTCTAAACATATGCAATTTCTTCTAAAAAATGTAAATGTAAATAGAGTATAGACTCTATGTATGCTATTAAAAGTTAGAAAAGCTTTCAATAATCCTTTCCTCATTGCAGAATATTTCTCCATGATCCTAAAATGTATGTTAATTTATTAATGACTTCTAAATGCTGAAATATAAAGTGTAAAATGAATATTTAATGTAAAATGAATGTAAATTGAATGCACTCACTCGCAGTGTAAACCAAGTGATATAGGTTAATATTAGAAGGCAAGTCACTTGTTTACGTTCACAACATACTTATCAAATATATCACTAGTGGCTCTCTGATACGTTACACTCACATACCATTAATTCTAATTATAAATAAACCAACTAAAATTTTAGTCTGGTACCGCTGAAATGACACAATTTGCGTCAATATATTATGCAGCGTCCCAAATGTGTGTCCGAAAAATCTCTACGCAATGGAACATACACGCTGAAACTCGTAACCCGATAAGATATACATTTATGTGCGGAATCGTATCATAAATATTGAAAACGTTCCCCATTCACTTCAAAGCACGAGGAAATATAATTAATTAATTGATGAAACTGACGAAATTGATGAAATTAATTCATTTATTGTAATTCCCATTGGGTAGAGACTTTCCGGACACCCTTTGTAGAAGCGATAGTAAAATATGGTTGAAATGAGCGGGTCCAAAATATCATTACAATACCCTTTCATAAAATTGGAAATACCATTTCGTGTATGGGAAATTTTCAAACGTAAGTAATATCAAACGTTGGGAAACAACAGTTGCCAGACGACAATTTAAATGTAAAAGGATTTATTATTATTATCATTATCATCATCATCATCATCATTATTGTCCTGCAAATTAAAATCTTTTAAATAATTTCATATATATTAAATATATTTGATAAGTCAATAAACAACAACAGATTTATTAAATCAATATATTTAGAATGGTGTTGCTTCCCTTTTGTATTATGTACGGCTGACACACGTTCTGGCTTTCCATTGATGAGCTTTACCATTTCTTCTTGAGGACAATCATCTTGGTGTCTATTTACTTTTGTCAATCTTATATTAATTACCATATATATTTATTAGAATTCCGTTGCCTTTAAAAACCTCAAAGAATGCTTAGCAATACTTTCAAATATAAAATTATAAAGCAAATGTGCATCTTTTAATATAACATATTGGCTAATAATCCTCTCACACATCCAATGAAAACCTTTATGAGAACTCTCGCGATAATACATTTTCCTTGAAATTATTTTATAATCCCATTAAAAAAAACACATTTTTAATCCTATATTAATTACAGGACTACTAAACCATATTGTTACATAATTATTATTATATAGTCATATTATTGCGTATTTACGCAAAACTTTCTTAATTAACACCTAACCAATTTCTCTATACTGGCACCATATTAAATACGAGTATGGGGGAGTAAAAAACTTTTACATACGAGGCACCCATAAAAGTATAAAGCCACTATAAATCAAAACCTTAATAAGGAACGCTATTACCTCCTCGTAAAAGCCACTTAAATAAAATATATAGTCACTTCTACACGTGTTTAGGGTCAATTTACTGTTTGTACGCAAATAAAGACATAAGCCATTTTTGCACATATGCAATTTTGAAGACGGCAAAATCATTGACAGCTAAAACTAAAATAAAAGAATAGCAAATTAAATTTAATTTTCATTGAGTTTGACTAATCGTATATAGACCTAACTCGGTGTCCCTGACGAGGGAGCCTCACCCCGTTGCCTCTCCATTACGGCACTGCTTTTTGTCGATGATTTTGTTGTGCCAGATTTTATATATTTGTCACAGTGTTAAACAAAATCCTCCGACAATACAAATTTCCCCAAGAATACTACTGTCATCGGCGTCTCATTTGACCTTTTTCACCTCGCAGGATGAAATCTAACCAGCGGTGGCTGAAGCTGCGTACGACCGTTCAGCTATCGGGCGCTCTGTCTTCCTCCATGAACCGTGCCAAGCCAACCCTGAAGAGGGAAGACTCATTCATCAAGAGGTTCTCCACGAGACAGATCGCCGAACAAGTAAGATCTCTATTTCCGACTATATATATATATATATATATATATATATATATATATATATATATCTATATATATATATATATATATATATACATATATATGCCTCGATATAAGTTAAAATTTATGATTTTTTTCCTTTTTATGACCAACGTGAAGCGTTACTGAAGACAATATGTTACTATTTGATTATATATACGAGTACTTGGACTAGTTCTCACAAAAAACAAGAACATATTGTAACACCACAACTTCAATTTTGTACATTGAGAACAAGTGATTGGAATGTACTCTACTCGGTACTCAGATAATACTTCCCGTACATGATGCAAATAGACATATTTTGGAGGTCCCATCCGTGAAATTGTCCAGTTCATGAACTGGACAAACTTTGAATTAACCAGTTCATGAACTGCATGTCAATTTCACAGACTGGCGTAACCACCTGTACTGTACAGGTATTCACAATGTCTTGTCACACCAGTAAAATACTAACTGATTTTCGTTTTTCTCTCAGACCCATTTGAAATGTGTGACAGCAGCAACTATACGATTGAACAACGCATATTGGCTAGTACCTGTGTCCATGAGCGACCACGTAATGGCAAATCTATGGCTAAATATTCGTGCAAACTTTCAGGACTGATTGAATGGTGCAGCTCCTCCAAAAAGGAGCTGCACGATTGAATCCGTCGTGGAAGTCTGCACGAACTTTTTTAATGGTTTTGCCATTACGTAGTCGCTCATGGACACAGGTACTAGCCAATATGCGTTGTTCAATCGTATACTTACTGCTGTCACACATTTCAAATGGGTCTGAAAGAAAAACGAAAATCAGTTAGTATTTTACTGGAGTGACAAGACATTGTGGACACCCTGTATATTATTTTGATTTCTTCATTGATGTGTTTAGATGAAAGTTTCAGGAAGTTGTACAGATATTTCGGATGTAATGTACCTTATGAAGTTCCTTTCTTCTATATACATCCTGATTAACCTAATCTCCATTTATATGGATTTTAACCTTGTTCACACGGTCATGACTTACTATTAACTTGTTAATTTAGTCATTAAATTAAACCACAGGGAAGATTTACCGTATATTTCTTTATATATATAAAAGCGTATGAAGATGCGCACATTTTGCTATACAAAATAATTTCCACCAGGATTCGAACCCATGACCTTTGACTCGGAGTCGCCGGCACTAACCATTAGGCTACGATAGGATGAAACTTTATGCGACCTGGCGAATCTTCATCCAAGTAGATCTGAATTAAATGTTAGCTCGAATGTAGGGTATTAAGAAGTAAAAACAATTTTGAACTTGAATGTTCCACCCAGCTGAAATATTTGCCAGGTTGTATTAACTTTTATTTTCTCATAGCCTAATGGTCAGTGCCCACGACTCCGAGTCAGAGGTTCCGAGTTTGAATCCTGGTGGAAAATATGTTTTATATATTATATATATATATATATAATATATATATATATATATATATATATATAATATTATTATTATTATTATTTTGTTAGCATTTTTAATATATTGTATTACTATTAATATTATTAATAGTATTATTACATTTATGATTTGTAAATGTTGTCTTAAATATACAGTATATACATATTTTATTCAAACTGGAAGCAACTTATTCCGTCATTTTCAACAGTCTGTGGATCGGAAGGTGTCCAACTCAATGGCCACCAAAATCTGATATTACGCTTTTGAAATTTTCTCTGGGATCACTTAGAAAAAAAATTGTCGTTTACAATAATCACTCTCAAACATTTGAACACCTCAAAATTAACACCTTCTGCAGTGAAGGTTCGCTGATCAATAAAACAGTCTTCGAAACGTCACTCATTGCATCACATACCGTATTTCAGTATGCAAACATTTGCAGGGAAAGTAGTTTCAACGTCTGCTCTGAATGATAATGAGAAATAATTTCCATATGACGGGTCGTTTGGTCCACCTTGTATAATGAACAGTAAATTTTAATTTTATGCTAAAGAGATATTTACATCGTGTGTACTATTTGAGCGTATAGCGAAATATGATTATTTTGAAGTACGGCAATACCCCGATTAACGCGGTTAATTCGTCCGCGGAAAGTACCGTGTTATATGAATCAGCGTTGATCGGGGAATGTAATCAATGTGAAATAAAGTGTTTCGTTCTCAGATGTCAATGATAAAGAAAAATAGGAAAAAATAGGTTTTTTGCGTGAAAATGAACTAGTTTTAATTGTGAAACAACCGCAAACAATTTAGTTACGAGTATGTTTAATTTTTAGCTAAAAGTGCGCTCATTATTACGTTCTTTTTAATCTGTCAAACCATCCGTGAGAGCGCGACTAGCAACAGTAAAAGTTTCTTCGTACGTTAGCGCTTTCAAATGAATTGTCACCTCGCTACGCAGAATTCTTTTTTTTACAATTGTCAAAAACGGATAAAAGCTGTTCCCTATTTACCATTGTATACTGTATGTTTAACTTTTAGTTAAAAATTAACCCCTTTAATTTTGGAAAAAATATGTTGATATTTTCTACATTTTTTAAAATCGTGCTTATTTTTAAAATTAACTTTGTTCCATTCAACGTTAAAAAATGAATTTTTGTCAAAAATGTTTGCTACAAAAACGTGCAAGAGTGAATCTGAAGCATCGCTGTTCGGGGAATGGTGTCAAGGTTTCATCAGCGTTATGGCGAATCAGCGTTGAACGAATCCGTGTTATGAGGGGTATGCCTGTGCAAGGGTATCATTAGAGAATATGACGAAAAGGAGTAACTATTTACTCTTAAATTTACTGACTTTCTCTTGAAATTACTGATTAAACTTCAAATTACTGACTAAACAGTTATTCCAAAAAGGGAATTTGTCTTGAAAGACCAAACCTTGAAGTTTTTCATTACTTTTCGGCCATGATTTAGACACTGGTTCATTAGCACTGTACGCATGAAAAGGCGGACGAAATCAGTAAACAAAAGCGTTTTCCCACATGTGAATTTAATTCATTAACCGATCGAGCGGTTAAACAAACTGATTGATGCGTATTAATCGGTATCGGCACTTTGCATGCCGATTAATCGGCATTTTACCGATTAATCGGCAATGCAAGGTATTTTCCTAATATCGGCATGCCAGGTGCCGATACCGATTAATCGGTGCACCACTAGTACTAGCATAAGATTGTGAAACTAGTGATTTCACTCAGGAACTTCAGGTTAGGTTAGTTATAGGTTAGTAATTTATATATATTAGTACAGTTATACCGTATGTAATTTACTTCAAATTTAATTAGTTACTGCCTACGGTGATAAATTATGTTTATATATATATTTCAGACCCCAATTAATGAAAACGGTGTTATCCAAAATATGGATATGGGTAAAGTAGGAACGGACTGCAAAAACAAAAACAAAACCTTCCAGTTGGAAGACCACTACTCTCTTATTAGTTTAAATTTTAATATTATTATTTTGTTACTATTTTTAATATATTATGTTACTATTAATGTCATTAATAGTATTATTACAGTTATAATTCGTAAATATTGTCTTAAATATTTTAGCAATTTACTTTAGTTCTTTTAGCGAGCACCACGAGTTGCATAGAAAGGTTGCCGCGGGTCGCCAGGAAAGTTGCCATAGGTCGCCAGTTCAGTAATGCTGAACAAAAAAAAAGTCAGAAATGGGTTGTACAATATATTATATATGTACTTCCTTGTAAAAACTGTCCGATAAATTAAGTGTAAAAAGCGGAAGATTTTCAAAGAAGCTCGTATCAATGTCGATGAAACTTAAAAAAAAAAGACCCAGAACACTTATTTCGTAATTGGGAGGAACTGAATTATTGTGGTGATTTTGATGATATTGAATTAAGAATATCAATCAGGAAGTTAGGAAGCCCAGAAACTGGCACAGCGTTTAGACTAATGAATGAGACCCATTGCTGTAATTCTTATATAATTATTACCAGTATCATTGGGAGTCGACCCCCCCCCCCCCCCCAACGCGGGGATGTTACCACTGAGCTACTGACGTAAATGATGTTAATGTAACTGAAAAGATTATGAGAACAGAGATAAGTTGTCGAATAATATTTATTCGTATACTAAAGATAAACTTCTAATAAAAAGTCTTCTAAAAATCCATGGTTTTGTTTATGGTATTTTGAAGAAAATGATAAAGTAAGAAGGGAGAGATGATCAGCCAAATATACGAGTAAGTTTTCTCGGTTAGCTCCGCCCCTTTTTCTCTCATTTTGTATGGTCAGTTCTTGTCAAGATGTTGTGGACTGTAAGATTTACCGTTCATGTACCGAATTGTTCATCTTTCCCTTTCGTTTTTCTTTTTTTTCTTTTTCTTTTTCTTTTTCTTTTTTCTCTCTTCTTTAATTTATTTTACGATTCTGATTAAGGCTAAGTATAGAGGGTCGAAATTGGTAAGTCCCTAAGTATTAAATTTAATAATCATGGTTAACCTTGGTTTTTGCTTCCGCCCCGATTATTCATTCTGACGAAGGTCAAACTGATCACTCCACCTTAGACCTACAGTTTAACGTGGAATCCGAACCACGCCCCAAACCAGCAGGCCAGCGTCTTACCCACTAAGCTACCCAGGGTACCCATTTATCTACCAACCAATTTATTTATTGTGTGGAAGGATGAACAGCAGCTGGGTTTTGCTGCGCGTCGCCTGCCGTCACCGGGTCTCAATCCCGGGGTCGATGGATTCGTAGTCAGCGACGCTAACCACTACACCACCTAGGCGCATTATATGTATATATGTATGTAGGGAACTGATCTTGCCCAATACTTTCTGTCATGGTATTTAGTTTATAGTCATTTACTCCTTTAATTAAAGACAAGATAAACAGAGTGAAACAGTATGAAGGCTAATTTTCAAAGGATTTTTATATTATTTTAGGAAATACGATATAAATACGATGATTAGTAAGTATTTTGATAACGTTATAATTAAAATGGTATAAAATTTAACATTTCTCATAAATTATTTAATTAAAGTTGCATGATACAGTTGCCGAAAGGAATATATGTACGGATGGTTTACAAAAGTAAATAGATAACTTCGATTTTTTCGTAGTTTTTGATTTGATAATAAAAGTCAATAAATAATGACAGATTCATTGAATCAGTATACTTAGAATCGTGTTGTTTTCCCCTTTATATTATGCAAAGGTGACGCACGTTCTGGCATTCCATTAATGAGCTTTGCCATTTGTTTTTGAGGACAATCGTCGTGGTGTCTACTTAGTTTTGTCAACCCTCTGTAGACTTTGTAGGATTGCAGACTACGTCTCTCCTTGCGTGTTTCGAAGTGCCATTTGCTGCGGGTTTTCATTTTTTATTCTACATCCGTTATTCACTGTTATTATATCTTTCGTACATTCCCCTCGTAGGGGTCTTCCCTCATTATTCTGGGGTTTTCTTCATATGCTACCTGATTTCCATTTACAGGTTTTGCGACTTTCTTATTTATTCTTTGCTTTATTACATTGTTTTTATAGTTTTGTTTCCCCTCTTTGTCATTTCTTTCCCCTCTTTGTCATTTCTTTCATATTTGTTGTTATTTTCCCCCTCATTATGCACTTCTTTCTTTCGGTTTCCACGTTTCTCGCTGTATTTATGTCCCCATTTAAGGTTTCTGTCCACTCATTTTCATAATCTCCTTATTCCTCGCGCGCCGTCTTCCTTAACAACATCCTACTTCCTTCCCCTCTCTCTCTCTCTCTCTCTCTCTCTCTCTCTCTCTCCGCGGTCCCCTTATCAACAGCTTCCCTTCCCATTCCAGCGTTCGTGCTGCTCTTCCGTATCTCTCTTTTTCCCTCCCATTCCAAACTTTTTTTTGTTTCCCCTTATCCCGCCCCTCTCCCTCTTTCCTTACCCTTCGCCTCTCCTCTACTCTTCCCATCATTACCCCTGTGCCACTCCCCCGAACCCCTTCCTTCCCCTTCCACTTAAGTTGGCACTATGCCACGAAGGGCAGACCAGATCTCGGGGGAGATGAGTGCCACCTTTCGGTCAGAGCTTTCTTATCGATTCCATTCTCTCTGTTTGAGGAGATTCCTCGCTAACATTTCACCGAAAGCACACTAGGATGTGTATCCCAGAGAGGGATAAAAGATAAACATGTTCAGAAGGATAGGCATCCCTGAATGGGAATTCAACAACCAAGAAAATCGAAACTCGAATGAATAACAATTTTTAAAGATAAATAATTTCCTTAAGAGGGGAAATCAATCCGAAAATACATCCCAGTTGGGAATATCGAAAATCCGATTTTGGAATTCCAAAAGAGTAAAATCTCATGAATAGGGATACCAATAGGATATACAAAAAGTATCTCATAGAGATACGTAGTAGGTAATTCCTTAAGAAGATATCCCGAAAACGAAATATAGTATATTGGAATCCCAAAGTTTGGGGAATTTCTATTCATCCTATTTAAGCGTTAAAGCTCATTGGTTTAGAACGTATCGCAACGGGAAATCCAGAATAAATATCCCGAGTTACGCAAATCTCCAACAAAGAACACCGAATTCTTTTTAATTTGATCACTTCTGTATATACTACAATAGGAAATACAAGTACGATAATGTCTAACCTCCATATATTCAGGCAAAGATAGTTTCATGATAGCGTACTTGGTGAATGTAGAGTACAGTATTTATAATCGTAAACAAATTATTATTATTATTATTATTATTATTATTATTATTATTATTATTAAAAATGCGGAGATTGCGGCCGCGAGAAGTATAGCGATTCTTTGAGATTTATAATTCGTGAAAATAAAATTGCGATTTAAATACATGTTGAGAACGTGTTTAAAAAATAATTATTACTATTTCCACTACGAAATTATTGATGAAGATTCAAGGATGAGGTTAATACTTTAATTGTGGTGAAAACTGTATTTGTGAAAATTATACACTAACTTGCTTGTTTTTTTTATTTTTGAGAGAGAGAGAGAGAGAGAGTGTGTGTGTGTGTGTGTGTCAAATCAAATATATCGTGGGCTGTCATCCGAGAATTGTAAAAAGAAAACCCTATTTGCTCTACCTCTTGAAACGAATAACTGGTAACTGAACGAGATGTTATAATTTTGAGAAAGAGTTTTCAAAACAAAAGAAACTTTTGATCTGTCAAAGGATAAAAGTTTCATCTCAAAACTGCGAACATTTTTTCCACATTTATGAATATTTCTTTTACCTTCAGGGAATGTTGTGTCTGACTCTGATCTCTTGATCAACATTACTGAATTAACGGTAAATATTGGATTTACGAGTACGATAAAGTCCCGTATTGTATTTGTTTAACTTCCTTCTTAGCGTCAAGGGTCGTCTGACGCGAGGGATTTACAGCTTTATGTGGAAACCGAGTCGCGGGTCGTTACATCATCTTACGTAGAAGAGGGTCACCCATCCAACTATTGAACAGATCCAACGTCGCTTAACATCTCTCATCTAATGTGAAGTGGGATTACAACGTGGCTGCGACGTACCCCAGACTCCCCTATACGCAATGTCAATCGTTGCTGGGAGAAATTATGAAATTGGAGAACAATAGTTATACGCATACAGTATTAATAAATTATTATTAATAATTTAATTTTTTATTTCGATTATCATCATGATCGATACCGACCAGAAGGTGGCAGAGATGCAGTTTGTATGTGAGTGGATGTGTGGTCACAAAGCGGCTTACCCACCCACACGCAATCGACGTGAATTGGCATCTCGCTCGAGTAATGTAGTTACTGTATTATTATTATTATTATTATTTGTAGTAGTAGTATGTAGACATGGCATAAAAAAAAAATATATATATATATACACTCGAGTGTGTGTGTGTGTGTGTGTGTGTGTGTGTGTGTGTGTGTGTGTGTGTGTATGTATATATAAAATCTTATCTCTTATTTAATGTTAGCTGAATTCATAATAATCGATTTTTCTTCCTGAAATATTCTTTGGTTATTCCGAACGTGAAACGCTTTTATTTTGTAAAAAAATATTTTCAATTTCTTACGATTTGAGAATATTCTTTGAAAAACTTTCGATGTTCAAAGAACGCGATTTACCTTCATCATTTAAATGACTTTTTTGTTTTTTCTTTAATGTTTGTACACCAAGATAGGAAATAGGAAATCTGACGCAGCGTTAGTCGAAAGAGACGGGGGATTTTTCAAAATTTGGTATCCAACATTAGTTTAATTTTGTATATTGGTGATTATATTGAAAGGGTTCCAAAGTAGACGGGAGGATTGTTTTTATGCGTACTTTTATTTTCTTAGTCTCGCTCATAACGATAATGAGTAATCACACACACACACACACACACACACACACACACACATATATATATATATATATATATATATATATATATATATAATATATATATATAAATATATATATATATATATATATATATATATATATATACACACACACTGATGAATAAAACCACGAAGGAAAGGAAACACAGAATGGTGCTCAAGCGCTTTCGTCTAATGACATCCTCAGGAACACTGAAGTAAATAAAGAGTTCAAGACTATATACAGGTTACAAAAAAAATATATATATAATAAATATAGAAATAAAAATTGTGGAGGAGTATACAAATTTGTAAGGAAAACGACCAATTTTAGCACTTTGCCCGAATTCAACACAAAATCAAATTTTATAGTTAATGCCTGAATGATATATAGGACACAAAAAATATTAAAAAAAATATATATATATCTATATATATATAAATAAATTGAAAATAAAAATTGTAAGAGAAGCATACAAATTTTAAGGAAACACTACCAAAGTTTTAGCACTCTACCCTTCTTGTCTAAATCCGTTCTGAACGAATTAATTCAAAACAACGAGATCGAGTTGAAAAAGACCTATGCTCATGTTAAAGTTATTTGTAAGTTGGATAATAGCAGACTCAAGAATATTTCTATTAACAATGTTGCTAGAGTGAAACAAAACTGAAGCATTATTCCAATCAATACAGTGGGATAACTCTGACAAGTGGACAAAAAGGGCACTGGACGACTGTCCCGTTCTAACGGAATAGTGATGCTGTTTTACACGCGTGTGCAAATCCTTTCCCGTCTGACCAATGTAAAAGGAATCACATTGTTTACAACCAATTTCATAGATAATGCCTGAATTATTGGTAGGGCTATTTTTACTACGATATTTTTCACAATATTGTTATATGAAAATACTACATTAATATCCAAACGTTTAAGTACATTAGCAATGCCTAAAAAGCCTGGGAAAAATGGAAGTACTTAAATATTCTTTGACAAAGTGCGAGTGTTATTATTCACACGATAGAAGGTTCGTTTCGCCTTGTTATGACAAGATTCCATAAACGCAGGTGGGTAGCACAGATCACTTCCAATACCGTTGATTTTTTCCAATTCTGCATCGATGTATTCCGGACTAGCGATCCTAAGAGCGCGGAGAAACATTGAAGAAAATATGGTCTTCTTAATGGGGGTGTCATGTCCCGAGTAAAAATGTACGTAGGGCAAATTGTTTGTTTTTTCTGATAGATACTAAACTTAAAACCTGGGCTTTCCCTATGTACACGCACATGCAAAAACGGAATTGAGTTGTCTTGTTCCACTTCTAAAGTAAACTTAATGGAGGGGACTTGATCATTTAACTGAAGGAGGAAGTCATCCAGGTCACGATTCATGCGCCAGACTAACATCTAATTTTTTGCATAGGTAAAGCAAAGGTTTTAAAGGATAATTATACGACAAAAAACTCATTTTTCGAATTTTGTGGCGTTCGCCCCTTCTCCACCGAACGCGTCAATTATCAACGTTCAAATTTTTTTAAAAAGTGGTTTTAGGGAAGCCGCAGAAAGCTACATATACACACAGTATATATATGAAAATTATTTCACTAAAGTAACACGTGAAAAATATTTATGATGAATAAAACCACGAAGTTAAGGAAACACAGAATGGTGCTCAAGCGCTCTCGTCTAATGACATCCTCAGGAACACTGAAGTAAATAAAGAGTTCAAGACTATATACAGGTTACAAATATATATATATATATATAATAAATATAGAAATAAAAACTGTGGGAGGAGCATATAAATTTGTAAGGGAAAAATAAAAGATCTCAAAGAATTATCAGACCTAATGCCTGCAACTGCAGTGAACTATTATACAAGATTGTTAAAGGAACTGGAAGAAACCGAAACAGTTGAAGCAGGTAATACAACATTCGACGAAGAGGACCAAATAATGGATTACACCAGTTAACATCAGAAGCTATCAATAAATAATATTGTAAAATTTCTTGGCGTTTTATTATATCGACATATTACACAACAATATTTTACTCAAATATGTGTTCAAATTCATACAACATTTCAATAAACCGGAAAAATACAAAGGTTTAAAGTTTACAAACTTTAACTGCATTTTGTAGCATAATTCGAAAATGTTGCGTTCGCCCCTTCTCCACCGAACGCGTCAATATACCCTCAACCTATAAGAGAGGTTTGCAAGGTAGCATAAAAACAACAAAATACTTCGTGGTTTTTATTTCACAAAAATAAAATTTCACATACGTTATTTTAGAATTTTTCACCTAATTTATTTCATTAATAATTTAAACCCTTTCCAGACCCTTTAAACTCTTCAAAAAATGAAAGTTATTTATAGAAAAAAAGATGTCTGAAAAGGTCCGCGTTAGTTCCGCAAAGTTTTCGAGAAACAAGTTAACCGAACTGTACAGAGTTATTTGCGAAAATTAATCACAATAAACGCAATAAATTTAGAATTTAGAATTATAAAGCAGAAAAAATGTCACAAAACCTGAAAAAAGGACACACCAAAACTTAATTTCGAAATCTTGATTGTAGCACTTAATGCCAAGAAGAAGGTAGAACTATAACTGATTTCCAAGTTCAGATCTTCCCAAATCATTTAGACTCCGCCTAATTATAGATCTAATTATAGATCTAATTATATATTTCTCAAAACCAAGGAATGTGGATCTTGTTCTCAAACTGAAATAAGACATATATGAAACTTGATTCCCAAATCTCCAATTTAACTTCGCTGAACTGTGTCCTAACCTAAACCAGTTCCCACGTCAGAACCCTCCAATAAATGAGAAAAGTTCGAACCATTTCCTACCTTCAAGAAACTTAATCATGTTAAGAAAATTGAATTTGAACGAAAATTTTCTTAAGATATAAAGACTCTTTAAACACAACTATGATTTTCGTCCCAAACGAAAATCAAAGAAAAATTACGAAAACCATTTATTTCAATAATCAAGATCATCTCCAAACACTGCAGTCTGAGCTTTTAGATATGAAACAAAGAAGAAAAAGGAAAACCAACCGACTCACTCGTTTATCAAATTACTGAACGATAACTTCAGAAACACTTCATATTTTAACACGCTCAAAGATTTTCCTTCCCTCAACAAACACAATCTTTTAAACCACGAAAGAACCATAGAAGGCTTTAAGGTCGAAATTCTCGTAACTGCTTCCTCCAACACCCTCATTTATTTTAAAAACAATCGACCATAGAATCTGTGTCGACTTTTTACAGAGGGAACTCCACTCCAAACAGTTTTCTCAATGGCACTCCGTTTTAATTCTTCACTTTAAGACGATATAATGATAATTATGATTAACCTTTTTCAAATTACTTTATTCTTTCATACTGTTTTTTTTAACTCATTTTAATACAAAATTTAAATTCGTACATTCGTCGGTAACAATAATCAATCAATAAATAAATAAATAAATAAATAATATACAGTGGCGTTCATAAGTATTCGTACGGAAAAATATTTAAGTTATTCATCCTTATCTTTTGTACTATTCACAGGAGAGTTACGAAAAGTTTACCGTTCGTTTGGGAAAATTTAACTCCAACATATAATGTAAAACATCAAAGAATTTGAAGAAAATAAAAAAGTAAAAATGCAAAAGTGTTCGTACATTTACTTAGAAAATTATTTTATGTAATACTTTGTGTGCCCACCTTATGCTTGAATGACTTCAGTGATTCGTTTTGGGTATTTTCCTGCAAGGTTTCGACATCTCTAGCTAGAAATTTTAGCCCATTCTTCTGAAAAAAGTTGTTGCAATTCATTCAGATTCGAAGGGCTTATCTTGCGGAACCTTTTCTCAAATCAAACCATAAATTCTCGATTAAATTGAGATTTGGGCTTTGACTGGGCTACTCGAGAAGCTTGAAATGCTTTTGTTGAAACCATTTCATGGTGTCCTTACTTTTATGTTGTGTATAATTATCTTGTCGCAGTACCCAGTTGCGACCCATTCGCAACTCCCGAACTGAAGGCAATACATTTTCTTCTAAAATTTCCTGATATTTCTTCGAATTCAAGATTCCATTGATGATAACAAGCTTTCCTGGACTAGAAGCACTAAAGCATCCCCAAAGAAGCAAACCACTAGCACCATGTTTAACCGTAGGAAGGATGTTTTTTTCCTCGAATGCAGTATTTGATTTTCGCCAAACATACCTTTGCTCGTTGTTCCCGAATAATTCAATTTTGGTCTTGTCTGTTCAGAAACTTTCTTCCAGAATGCAAGGCCATCATTTTGATGATCCTTGGCTTATTTTAAACGAGCTTCTTTGTGCGCTTTTCGTAACGGAGGTTTTCTTCGTGCAACTCTTGCATGAAGACTATTTATTCTTTCTTGATGTACGACGTACAGTAAAGGGATGGACATCGATCTTAGACAGTCTCAATGTCTGGCAAATATCATCTGCAGTCACTCATGGATTCGCAGCTCCCATTGTTTCAATCCGTCTAGCTGTATCTTCTGAAATCTTGCAAGGTCGTCCACACCTTGGTAGAGTTTTAATTGTTTCAAAGTCCTTCCATTTCGTTATAACCGTAGCAACCGTCGTAAATGGAACTCGAAGTTCTTCTATCTTCCTACAACTCTTTCCAGACTCGTGTGCTACAATAACAGATCTTTTAAGATCTGTAAATAGTTCTTTACCACGATGACCTATTGCTTACTAATGGTTTGTACAGTCATCCATCTTCCATGAAGAGACACAGAGAAAATTCAAGCATTCAGAATTGCCAAGAGGTCCTGATCAATAAACAGTCAACTACTGATAAAAATTTTAAATTCTTCAAGCCGAAGGTAAACACACAAAGTATCAAATAATTTTGTAAATAAATGTACGAAAACTTTTGCATTTTAACTTTTTTTATTTTCCTTAAATTATTTGATGTTTTACATGATATGTTGGAGTTAAACTAATTTTTTATTTGTTAAATTAAATTATGCAAATTCACAAGGAAAAAGAAAAAATTATTTCAAGGTCTTTCGTGTATTCAACCTCGTCAGGGAATGATGAGGTGTACTGTTGAATACAAGAAAAGCCTTGGAATAATTTTTTTTCTTGCGGGTTTGCATTATACACACACACACACACACACACACATATATATATATATATATATATATATATATATATAATGTTTCAGACCAACAAAGACCCTAAGATCCACTCATGGCTGGTCTACCTAACTGTGTTCGTAATTGTGTATTGTGCATGTCCTCTGTGGTGGCGGAGGGGACCTACAATTTTACGTGCGTTCCGAACCACATTTGAAGCCTTAATTTTACTACCTTAAACTATACCCAATCTATCAACATATGCGTCTAATCGATTTTTAAACATGTTTATAGACGTGCTACTAATTATTTCTTCCGGCAAACTATTCCACCTATTTACTATTCTATACGTAAAAAGGTTTTTGCCAACTGCTGTCTCGAACCTTCTACTTGTCAACTTACACCCGTTATTTCTATTCCTATTATATTGAAGTATTTCGAAAAAGCTATTTCTATCTACGTTATCGAACCCATTCATAATTTTGAAAACCTGGATTAGATCACCCCTTAGCCTCCTAGTCTCGAGTGTAGTCAATTTTAACTCCTTAAGCCTATCCTCGTACGACTTCGACTTAAGTGACGGAATCATCTTAGTTGCTCGTCTTTGAACTCTTTCGATTTTGTCTATATCTTTTCGCATATGCGGATTCCAAAATTGGATCGCGTACTCCAAATGAGGTCTAACTAATGATTTATAAAGAGGAACAATAATATCGCGCGATTTGTACTCAAAATTCCGAGCTATAAAACCTAACACTTTGTTCGCTTTATTGACCGCTGCTGTACTTTGTTTCGCTACTTTTAAATCACCAGTGATTATAACTCCTAAATCCTTTTCCTGCTCTTAACTCCTTCCCTGACATACTATACACAAAATTACCGTTACGCGAACCTATATGTAGAATTTTGCACTTATCGACGTTAAATCTCATTTGCTGTGTGACTGACCAATCAACGATTTTATTGAGATCTTCCTGGATTTTACCTCTATCTTCGTCATTAATCGCCCTACCATCCCACTTCGTGTCATCCGCAAACTTTGAAACTGTACTGACTAGGCCGACATCTAAATCGTTAATATACAGTATATAAGAAAAAGCAAGGGGCCCAATACAGAACCCTGAGGAACGCCGCTCGCTACATTAGCCCAACACGACTCCGCTCCATCAACGACCACCCTCTGTTTCTTACCTCGCAACCACTCTTCTATCCAATTTATTACTACATCCCTGATTCCATGAGCCTTAGTTTTTTCAATGAGTCTTTTGTGCGGTACGGTGTCAAACGCTTTTTGAAAATCTAAATACACTACATCAACCGCCCGATGACTATCGTAAACTTCAACCCCGCTTTGAAAAAATTCTAAAAGATTAGTTAAGCAAGATTTGTTTCGCCTAAAACCGTGCTGCGTATTTCTAACTAAGTTATGCAATTCTAAGTGTTCGACTATACGATCCCTAATTATTGATTCCAGTAGCTAACTACAACAGACGTTAAACTGATTGGCCTATAATTTCCCGCCGCACCTTATCGCCTTTCTTAAAGATAGGTGTTACGTTCGCTAACTTGAAATTATCTGGTACGCACCCCTCAGAAATAGACGCATTAAAAATCTTTGTTAGCGGCACAACTATGCTTTCTTTTAATTCTTTTAGTTGTATGGGATATATGGAATCCGGCCCCGGTGAGTTACGCATTTTCATTTTAGCAATGTAGCGCATTACCTCCCCTTCACTAACCACAATATTATCCAAAATATTACCATTATCAAAAGGTATTATGTCGATGACCGTAGGGATATTCGTTACATCTATAGTAAAAACTGACGTAAAAAATTCGTTTAGCAAGGTAGCCATTTCCTTGCTTTCAGAAACTAGCTCTCCATTAACATTTTTCAACGGCCCCAAGACACTTTTTACTGGATTTCGATTGTTGACGTATTGAAAGAATCGCTTGGGGTTTTCTTTACCGTCACGAGCTATGGAGAATTCGCGCTAGGACTTTTTTATTACACTGTTCGCTTCACGCCTTAGAGATATGTAGTTGTTTCGTAACCACAAATTGTCTTTATCGCACTTACGTAGCCTATAAGCCCTATCTCTACTCTTTATAATGTCTCCTACTCTAGAAGTAAACCACAAGGGCTTGTTGTTTACTTTCGCACGCTTAATTTTGTACGGTACACATTCTCATTTGTAGTCATATATATATATATATTATATATATATATATATATATATATATAGATATATATATATATATATTATATATATATATATATGCCTAATACACGTCATATTAAAGTAAATAACAAGCTCGGATTTGTGTTGTAGGTAGTCTAACACCTACGTTTGAACGGAAAAATAATTATACCCGGTTCATATCCGGAGACTATGGAAAATATTTTAAGCGTTTATTGTAACAGTTACATCAGTGAAAAAATATTTATGATATTGTATGTGTCAAAATAAATACATCTACTTAAATAAGAGATAAAGGAAAAGGAAGACACGTTTCGTGACGTAACGAAGGTAAAAGAAAAGTAAAAGACACGTTTACTGACGTCTCACTAAACTAGAAAATACAGCTCAGTGGATTGGACAGCTGAGTCACCCCACACCATTTTATTTTCGAGAATTTGACCTTAAAAAACAAAACAAAAAACACATTGGTGCTTGCAAATACCTTCACAATTACTCCTTATTTACTTTTTACCTTTTAGAAACATGCATAACTAAATATATATATATACTGTATATATATATATATAATATATATATCTATATATATATATATATATATATATATATATATATATATATATATATATGATGCAAATCCACAAGGAAAAAAGAAAGAATGATTCCAAGACCTTTCATGTATTCAGCAGTATACCTCGTTATTCCATGACGAGGTGTACTGTTGAATACACGAAAGACCTTGGAATCATTCTTTCTTTTTCCTTGTGGAATGCATCATTCCTTCATTTCACTTGTTTAAGTATGAAATTCATCCCGCATATATATATATATATATATATATATATATATATATATATATATATATATATATATATGTTGTAATAAACTAAGGTCAATGTAAATTATTTTCTACTCATACAAGCTTGTTAAAGGATTTGTTTGGAGAGTGCCACTACTAATTATTTGTTTTAAAATTCGTTTGACGAATTTCACTTCGGCGAATCATGATTTCATACCTCCCCTCTTCAATGCGAGTTCGTTTATACTTATGTGAAATTATCATCAGAGAAATACTGAAATTAAATGACTAAAGAAAGGCAGAGATATTTGCCTAAAATTGAAACATGTTTAATTTAAATATGAAAACTTTATCTGATATTCGAGAATCTTGCCAGTAATTTTCTTTTCGACAAAATATTTACAAATTTCAAACCAAAATGAGATAAGAATAGGGTGAAAAAGATATCATTTTTGGCTTAAAAGAAGTTAGAAAAATTTTGTTTCGTCAACCGAAAATGAGTAGTGAACGTAGTATTATTCTATTGCAGTATAATATACCAATTAAGTAGTATGTACTCCTCACCGTAAGACGTCAAGATTATCCTCGCCAAATCACGGTTAACGCGGTCATGAACGCGGATAAGTGCACAATGGTCACAATTAGTAAATCACGGATAACTATATATATATATACTCGTATGACCGAAACAATTGTGCAGAAAATAAATTAGAAGAAAGTTTGGATTTGGGGGTTTTCTGATTTTCAATTAAATTAAGTTTCCTTTAGGAAAAAAATCTTCAAAAGAAATTTGGCAGAGGTGCGCGCGCGCGCGCAGACACACACACACACACACACACACACACACACACACGTATATAATACATTTTTGCGAAAAAGTTTTACTTGAAAAAATTATGATAAATTGTATTTTAATTGAGTTTTTGACAGTTAAAGGAAAAAGCATAAAATGTTTTTAGAAAAATTAGATTTGTTTGGCATAACCATAAAATGAATAAACTAAGCCAAAATGCATGCAGCATATAATAAAAAAAATTAAATTAATGCTGAGCAAATATTCAGTACAGATGATCAATGACTACCTTTAGCTTGAATAACTTCAATCAAACGAATGGGATATTTTTCTCTGAGCTTCCCAAGAGAGATTTTGGTTCATTCTTCTTGATTGAGAGTAGTTGGCCTCCGTACATGGACAGCTCTCTTGTCATCAAACCGCAAACGCTCAATCAAATTGAGATCTGGTGACTGGCTTGACTATTCCAGAGGCTTCCATTTGTTCTTCTTCAGCCATGCCTTGATAGATTTCTTCGTGTGTTTCGGATCATTGTGTTGCAGAATAAAATTGCGACTCATTTTCTTCCAAAATTTCTTGATATTTGGTGGAATCCGTGTTCATTAATTTCCATCAGCTTACCAGGCCAAGGAGCACTGAAATAACCCCAAAAAAGGATACTACCACCACCATGTTTGACCGTGCGCATGGTTTTTTTCCTTCAAGCATTTAACCAGATTCCTTTCAGACATACCATTGGTCAGTGTGGCCAAAGAGTTCAATCTTGGTTTCATCAGTCCACGGTACCCTCTTCCAGTAGTAAATTCCATGATTTCGTTAGTCGTTGGCACACTTCAAACGAGCTTTCTTGAGCAGTGGTTTTCTCCTTGCAACTCGTCCAAAGAGCTCATTCTTGTTGAGTATCGTGTGTACAGTGGAGCGATGAAAATCGATTCCAATTTGATTTAAAAAATGCTTTAGGTTCATAGAATTCAACCGAAGATTAGCAGTAGCCTCCATGATGATTTTACGAACAGCATGGTTGGGAATCTTTCGTGGTCATCCACTACGAGGGAGGGGTTTGGTGATTCCAAGGCGCTTCCACTTATGAATGACGTTTGAAACTGAAGTAAAAGACATGGCAAGTTGTTCACCAATCTTCCAAACGAGCTTTCCATCACTATGCAAAGCAATAATTCTGTCTTTAAGATCCTAAGACAGCTCTTTGCCTTTGCTAATGGTGGACTGATGATTGAAAAGTATTCAACATTCACGTTTTATACTGCGATCAACGTAAAACTACCGAAAAGGTTTACTCAGAGATATTCTTAAAGTTGAAAAGGTGCTTCTATTGTCAATTAATTTTCTAGAATGTTCCGCTACTTGACCAATCTACAATGGATTATGATGTTGCACTTAAATTTGTGCACAAAACAATGATTAAATATTGGTTGACAACTTAACAAAAACTAGCTTCGTATAACTTAGTTTGCAATATTTTACATTTATTAAATGAATAACAAACGCAGAGCTAAATTTCATAAGGATTTTTATACAAACAAACGTCATAATATACTGTACTTGAACTTTTCGCACAATATATATATATATATATATATTTTTTTTTTGGTGCGAAAATGTTCAAGTACAGCAGTATATTATGACGTTTGTTCATTTAAAATCCTTGTGAAATTTAGCTCTGCGTTTGTTATTCATTTAATAAATGTAAAATATTGCAAACTAAGTTATATCAAACTAGTTTTTGTTAAGTTGTCAACCAATATTTACATATTCTCTCGTGCACAAATTTAAGCGCAACATCAGAGACACGTAAAGACTTTGGAAATATGTAGAAAAAAGTAATATAATTTTATGACAATGTTTTATTTTCAACATAATATTACGGAAGGTGTTGAAATTGGTCACCCTCAACTTCAAGACACTTCATTACTCGTAAATGGCAAACTCTCTGAACACTTCTGATTTTGTTTCACGGAAATTCGCTGCAATTCCAGTCTTATCTTAGCCTTCGAACCCTCACTTTCGAACCCTCAATTGTTTATAGTCTGTCTACGTCGACAAAAGAAAATTGAAACCAAAAACTAAAACAAGAAAAAAAGGACATAGAAGCTGTCTCCAGACATATGAAACACCCTGCACTATATATAACCTTGGTTAACCTTGGTTTTGCTTCCGCCCGAATTGTTCATTCTGACGAAGGTCAAGCTTTTCACTCCACCTTAGACCTACAGTTTAACGTGGAATCCGAACTACGCCCCACCAGCAACCCAGCGTCTTAACCACTAGGCTACCCAAGGTACCCATTTATCTATCAACCAATTTTTTTTTTATTTTGTGGAAGGATGAATTGCTGAGTTTTGCTGCGCGCGGCCTGCCGTCATCGGGTTTCGATCCCGTGGCCGATGGATTCGTAGACAGCGACGCTAACCACTACACCACCGAAACGGTGTATATATATATATATATATATATAAGCAAACAACCACAGGGAAAAGGAAAAAGAAACACGAAATCCGAGCGCTTTCGTGTTTCTTTTTCCTTTTCCCTGTGGTTATTTGCTTATTAATAAGATCACGTGTTATTCTGTGATTTTACTGCATATATATATATGATGAATAAAACCACGAAAGAAAGGAAACACAGAATGGTGCTCAAGCGCTTTCGTCTAATGACATCCTCAGGAACACTGAAGTAAATAAAGATGACCTATATATTCATTCAGGCATTAACTATAAAATTTGATCTTGTGTTGAATTCGGGCAAAGTGCTAAAATTGGTAGTTTTCCTTACAGATTTGTATGCTCCTCCCACAATTTTTATTTCTCTATTTATTTTATATATATATATATATTATATAATATATATATATATATATATAATATATATATTATATATATATATATATATATATATATGGGATGAATTTCACAATTTCCCTGACGAGGTGTAGCTCTGAATACACGAAAGACCTTGGAATCGTTTTTTTTTTTCGTTTTTCCTTGTGGATTTGCAATATATATATATATATATATATATATATATTACTTGAACTCTTTACTTACTTTCAGTGTTCCTGAGGATGTCATTAGACGAAAGCGCTTGAGCACCATGCTGTGTTTCCCTCTTGGTTTTATTCATCATAAATATTTTTCACGTTACTTTCGTGAAATAAGTTTCATATATATATATATATATATATATATTCCAATTTTTCTAAGCATCTCTTATCTTAATAATAGCCTTATTTTGCATAAGTTTTCTGTAAATTGTGTTTACCGTGTTGAACATAAAGCTAAAGATCAGTTTTGCATCCATTTTTAAAAAACATCTTTGTGATAAACATGTTTTTGTTTCATAACGTGCAGCATTTTAAAGCCTTTGAAGTGCACTCTTCACCTCAATTTTCACGAGAATTTTGCGTTGTTCATCCTCCAAACCTCAAAAATGCAGGTAAAAAGAGAAGAAATTACCTTAAAAAATGAAAATCGGGTAAATATATAAGTAAATTGTTGAAAATTTTTCATCAGTATACAGGTTTCTTTTTATTTACTTCTTTAACCCTTTCATACCTGATTTTCGTTTACTTTTCATGCTACAAAAAACACTTGTGTTATATCTCCAGAATGACTAAAATCTCATAAAATTTGATGGTCTCATTTGCGCCCATACGGCATGAAAGGGTTAATATATAAACGTCTTCGTAGTTTAGTCATTAATGCTTTAAAAAACAGTTTTAAAAAAATGGTTACAAGTAAAATCAAACCTTATGCTAGGTTTTAAACTTTAAAACTTGTTAACTGATGTCAAAAAGTATTTGAATATGAGACGCTATCTGTCAGAAGAAATGTCAATGAAATTCTCTTTCAGTTCATCTTATTACATTTTATGCTATTACATGCAATTTAATTCTTATATAACCTAGAAAACGTAATAAAACTAAGTGTCAGCTCTAAATACATTGGAAATAGTGTAACAAAGTTTCGTGTCGCGTCAACTGGGTGGAATTCGAACCTCTTCTTTCGAAGATACAACTTCGTGGGGTCTGTATCGAAGGAGTGACATTTCAAAGGAGTGACATAACAAAGGAGTGACATAAATACCGTAACGAAGGAGTGACATAACGAAGGAGTGACAAATCGGAGATAAATTCAAAGGAGTATAATTATTAAAATTTTATTTAAAAAAACAAAATTTGTTAGAATTGTTAAAATTAAGATTTTATTTCAAAAACTAGAAACCTAACCTAACCTAACCTAACCTACCTAACCTAACAGTTGCAAGCCTCTCTTCCCTCTGGATTTGTTCTTTCTTCTTCTTTGTTGGTATTTTCGTGTCACTCCTTTGAATTTTATCTCCGATTTGTCACTCCTTTGTTATGTCACTCCTTCGTTATGTCACTCCTTTGAATTTAATAGGACCGACTTCGTGATATGCCAGATTATGCACTCAGCCAAATTACGACATGTGGAAAAAAGACAAAGTTTTGTATACTATTTTGCATTTACACACACACACATACATATATATATATATATATATATATATATATATATATATATATATATATATATATATGTGTGTGTGTGTGTGTAATTTACTTATTTTATACATATACTTTCATAGTTAAGAGGCCCCATTTGTCATCTTTCAACAAATACTAATAAATCTAACTTTGTAAACTTGTTAATAATAATAATAATAATAATAATAATAATAACAAACGCAACATATTTCGATTTAACGAGTTTATAACCTTCACTACTGGTTTGTGTTTCTCTGCAATTTGTTTGAAATACGGTCGATGAAAGCACCTGAACGACATCTTCATCTATTCCTATTTAATTTTCAGACACGTTCTGAGGAAAGTAATTTTTAGGAAATATTCATAGTGCCTCGTGTTTGGCATTCTTCAGATATAGTACTTGAATTTTATGACTTAATTGGACTACTACTATTATCTGTATTTATCTGTTGAACAGTAAAGAATCATCGTTATTATTATTATTATTATTATTATTATTATTATTAGTAGTAGTAGTAGTAGTAGTAGTGTGTATATATATATATATATATTATTTACTTTATTTTATACATATACTTTCGTAGTTAAGAGGCCCCATCTGTCTTCTTTCAGCAAATGTTCCGTGCGATGATTCCTCATTTCACGATGGTATATACATATGTAATGTGTATATAATGTGTATGTATACTGTGCATAGGCAACTGGGCATTAGTGAAGTCGGATTTATGATAATTCACAGATGTACTGGGGTAATTTTTTGGGTACCTCGGAAGATTAAAAAATTTATATAAGTTTCGAAACATTTTTATTGTCGGAAAAAAGATACGTTGGTCCTGATTAAGTTACGTTACGTTAGTTAAGGTTTGGTTAAGCTAGATTAGCTAGTACCTCAGTATTTAATGATTTGACAGAAAACACCGTTTGAACCCTCAATTGCGTCCCAAGTACTTATCACGCCCTTCCTGGGTCGATGGCACTAAGACTAGGTTAGACTAAATTAGGTTTGGTTAATTACACTTTTAGATGTATGGATTTAAAGTCGGTACCTCGTTTATACGGAGATGCGTACACACACACACACGTGTGTGTGTGTGTGTGTACAGTTTTTCATTATCATTTTAGGTTTCGATTTTTCACGAAGTACCAAGTAATGGCATCTGAAATAAGTTCAAAATTTGATATTGAACCGCATGATTTTTACGACCTCGAGAAAGCATAATTACCAAAAGAAAAGATCAGAATCACATGTCTTCAATTCAGAAAAGAATATTAAGAAAATTTGAGAAATGTACTGACAAACGCTATTATAGTAGAAGCTGATATAATCCGATTATTCTTCTGTCTTATTCTTCTTAGTCTTATTTTTAGTAAGAAGGAATAAAAAATTTATTCTTTTGTTCACCGACGGGAAAATAACAATGTATTTTTCATTTGTTAAAAGTCTGGAAATAATTGAAAAGGTTGAACATTATTGCTTCGAACTCCGAATTATATATATATATATATATATATATATATATATATATATATATATATATATATATATATATAGTTTTAAGACATTTAATTCTAGATACTTATCGTGTGACGGTTTTTAACCGCCGCCGCTCGGTAAGGGAGTTTGCATGAACAATCTTCTCTCGCCTTGTCCAAATGGAATGCCACACTGATCAAAAACTGCAAGAATGCAATCGCTGAGCCCCTATATTGGACATGGAGACGATCACTAGACACGCGAGAAATACCGGGCATCCTGAAGAGCGCGAACATAGTCCCAATATATAAAGGAGGAGATCGAACCGAGGCCAAAAACTATAGGCCAGTGTCGCTTACATCTCATCTCACTTAAATATTTGAAAGAATAGTTAGACAGAAAATCTATGACTTTTTGGAAACTCAGAGAAAATTAAATGATAACCAACATGGGTTTCGGTCAGGCAGATCATGCCTATCACAACTAATGGAACACTACAACAACATTATTGATGCACTGGAAAGTAATGAAAACTATGATGTAATATACACAGACTTTGCCAAAGCGTTCAACAAGTGTGGCCATGGAATCATCATACATAAACTGAAATATATGGGAATAACAGGAAAAGTGCAAGTCGTTACAGTACAAGGAGCATCTTCATCAGAATCAAAGGTCCTCAGCTCAGTACCACAAGGAACAGTATTAGTTCCACTACTCTTTCATAATCATGCTACTGACATAGATGAGGACGTTACCAGAGACAGCACAGTAACATCCTTTGCCGATGACACAAAGATCAGTAGAAAAATAAGAAACCCAGAAGATATAGGATCTCTACAGACATGAACAGAATCTACAAGTGGACGGAAGACAACAATATGAAGTTTAACACTGAGAAATTTCAGCTGTTACGGTACGGAAAAAGAGAGGACCTAAAATTCATGGAATATTATACCCCAAATGGACAGGAAATTCAGAGAAATTCTAAAGCAAAAGATTTAGGGGTTGTAATGACTGATGATACGAAATTTGAAACACAAAATAAGATAGCAGTAAACAGAGCAAAGAGAGTAACTGGGCAGATACTGATAACCTTTAAACGAAGGGATAAAAATATAATGATTCCTCTACTGAAAACACTGATCATACCCAAATTGGAATACTGCTCGGTCCTAACATCCCCATAGAAAAAAGAAGACATTAGACAACTAGAAGGGATTCAGAGAAGCTTCACAGCCAAGATCAATGGGTGCAAAGAACTAAACTACTGGGAAAGGTTACGCGAATTAAACCCATATTCACTGGAAAGGAGAAGAGAGATACACCATTATTTACACTTGGAAAATAATGGAGAAACTAGTCCCTAATCTTACTCTGAACCCTGTAACTCCCCAAACAACAGTGGAAAGTAGAAAAGGAAGACTGTGTCGTGTTCCCAAATTAAAGGCTAGACAGGGAACATTCTTAACCCTGAAAGAAAATAGTTTTGTTGTGAGAGGACCAAAACTGTTTAATCAGCTGCCCAAAAACCTAAGAAACACGAGTGGTGTTGCAGTGGACACCTTCAAAAGAAGATTAAACGCCTGGCTCAGAACAATCCCCGATGAGCCGGGAGTACCTAGCTGTGTGAGGTGGAGAGTACAAGAAACCAACTCACTACTTCGTGAAATGAGGAATCATCGCGCGGAACATTTGAAAAGTTGAAAGGTTATATAGTATATAATAGGCATATAGTACCTCGTTGGCACTATAATAATAATGATAATGGTTACGAAGGGATGATGATCGATAAGGCTGGGATCACCATGATCTTTTCTGATTAATTAATGTTATTAATTAGGTTGATTGATAGAATGAGTTTTCTTTCTTTATTAAACAAAATAAATGATTTATGAATGAGACAAAGTAAAAGTTGATTGTTTACAGTTGAAATTAAATGTGCACTTGGAATAATGACTTCAATAGTAATAACGCGCGAGGTAATGATTAGTCTTTATATAAAGTTAGGTGAATGACACCAGGCCAAAATGGGGCCTTCACAGTGATGTTTACATGACGGTACCTCTCGTGTCACTGGTTCTTCGGAGAGAGAGTCGAGGTGCGATGGTGGCGTAGGAATGCTTGAAGTAGTCCTTATAACGAGGTTGAGGTGTGAGGCAAAGCATAAGGACATGCCTTGAGTGAATCCTCGCGATGTGACGTCATCTTAGTCGTACTTGTGTGACGTCATCTTGGTCGTGTTTGTGTTGATGAAACATTGCTAAAGTATTTCAAAACGTCTCTGCCACTAATATATATATATATATAACCCTATTTTAACCATTTGTACATTTTAACTGACCCTTTATCCCTTATGTACTTACATTTATAAGTTTTGTTGAAATGTTTTAGGGGGTCTGAACATCTGTTTCACACGTTACGAGTCGAGTGGCTTTCTTTATTTATTTATTTTTCTTTGGTAACCAGAAATTATCTTCCAGTAAATCTTCATTTACTTGGTAGAAACTTTTCGACGCTTTTGTATTTGGAGGAAATGAGTTCTGGTTGAATCAAGGATTTTCCCGGTCATCTGCTGGTGTCTGGCAAGAGCCGTGACGAATCCAATATTTGCCTATGTTCGCATAGTGTGTTTTTTTGGCTCAGTCTCAATTTCTTTGGGATGCCCTGTTGCGGTTTCTGACTTGGTGCAATTTACGAGGTTCCTGTCATAAATCTTGTAGGTCCATAGCAACACGTTTATGATATCAGCTATATATATATATATATATATATATATATATATATATATATATATATATATATATATAGCTGATATCATATCATAAACGTGTTACCATGGACCTATAAGATTTATAACAGGAACTTCGTAAATTATATATATATATATATATATATACACACACACACAGTGCGTTAGAAAAGTCTTTCCGCAATCAACCAACACTTTAAAAAAAGTGTTTGACAACAAGTGTAGACGAGTTGCTCTGTGCCTGCAAAATGGTGGAAAACACTTTCAACACACACTGTAAAATCAAAAGGTTATGTAATAAAATTATTAAATCATGGTTGAATGAAAACATTGTAGTTTTTCAATTTCTTATGCGTTTAACATAGCACTGCGGAGAGACTTTTCGAACGCACTGTATATATATATATCTATGATTAATTACACTGGTCAACAACAATTTTGTCACAAGGGTTTTGATGGGTGTTCTAAGTGTACTTTTTCATGCTGAATCTAAATATGAAATCAAATTTTTTCTATCAGGCTTAGTTTACTTGTGACGCTATGTTCATTTTTTCCTCATTTAGCATGATCACCGGATAAAAAAATAATAACATATTATATATAATTAAGTATATAACAATATTATAATATAAAACATTATAAAAGTAATAAATATAATAATATATTATATTAATTAATATAACTATAATAAAATATATTAATATTAATATATATGTTGTATTAATTTTTCTGTAAAATTAATACAATTTATTCCTTTGGGGAGAAAGTTCTGATAATGCTGGCAGGATAAATTTGGTCGGAGCAGCAGACTGTGCAGGTTGAAACATGTTTGTACCTGTTTAGACATGAGCCTAGTTTCTGTGTGTAGAGCAGCTCCAAGTCAGTCTGCTTGTAAATGTCACAGTGTTAACAGCTAGTGTCTGTTGCTTCTTGTTAATTTTACACCAGTGTTGTATTCATATAGATGTTTTGTAATGCCGCGGAACTGTCTGAATCATCCTAATTCCTTTTGTTATGTATGTGGTGATCTAACTTTAAAATCCCAGAAACGTAACTTTACACCATTAGTAAAAAAATGCTATGAACTTTATTTCGGATGTAAAGTAGGCGATCAGGACAAGAGTTGGGCCCCTCACATTTGTTGTGTGACATGTGTAAGACTACTTACAGGATGGCTAAACGGTTCACGTCACATGCCATTTGTTATTCCAATGATTTGGAGGGAACCCAAAGATCACACAACAGACTGCTATTTCTGCCTGGTAAATACAAAGGGGATCACTTCAAAAACAAAGAGCCTTATGAAATACCCTAATCTACCATCTGCAATGAGACCAGTTCCCCACAGTGCTCAACTTCCAGTACCAAATCCTCCTGAACATGTAAGTTTAAGTGATGAGGAATCAAACGTAGCTGTAGCATATCACGAGGAAAAAGATGAAGACATTTCTGATCCAACATTCCAGGCTACCTGTTCCTCCAATGAACCACATTTACTGTCACAAGGAGATCTAAATGACCTAGTTCGTGATTTGAAATTATCTAAGAAGCAGGCTGAACTTTTAGGTTCAAGATTAAAGGGTTGGAATCTACTGCAACGTGACACTAAAGTTTGTTTTTTCCGCAGCCGCCATGATGAATTCAAAGAATGGTTCTCCCATGAAGATGGACTTGTGTTTTGTAAAGATGTTAATTCAGTCATGGGGGCTCTTGGTCATGAACATAACGTGGATGAGTGGCGATTGTTCATTGACTCCTCAAAAGTCAGCTTGAAAGCAGTCCTTCTTCACAACGGAAATAAATTTCCTTCTGTACCTATTGCACATGCTGCAAACATGAAAGAGTCATACGACAACAACATGAAGTTGCTTTTAGAAAAGTTTCAGTATCAGAAATATAAGTGGAATATCTGTGGAGATCTGAAGGTCATTGCACTTTTGCTAGGGTTGCAGCTAGGTTACACCAAGTACTGTTGTTTTTTATGTGAGTGGGACAGTAAGGACAAGCAAAACCACTACGTTAAGAAGGATTGGCCAAAACGCACCTCACTTGTTCCAGGCAAGAAAAATGTTGTGAATAGTTCACTTGTTGACCCTGAGAAAGTGTACCTTCCTCCTTTGCATATCAAGCTTGGACTTATGAAAAACTTTGTTAAAGCGATGGATAAAGCGCAAACAGGATTCACATACTTGAGAAATAAGTTTCCCCGGATCAGTGATGCCAAGATTAAAGAAGGCATTTTTGTAGGCCCTCAGATCAGAGAATTGTTAAGAGATGAGAGATTTGAAGGAGAGTTGAATGAAGTTGAGAAAGCTGCGTGGCAGAGTTTCAAAAGTGTCTGCACAAATTTTTTGGGAAATCACAAGGCCGAAAACTATCCTGAAATAGTAGGAGATCTTCTTAAGTCTTACCAAGCAATGGGGTGCAATATGTCATTAAAGGTTCATTTCTTGGACTCTCACTTGGACTTTTTTCCGGAAAACCTGGGTGCGGTAAGCGACGAACATGGTGAGCGTTTTCATCAGGATATTTCTGCCATGGAAAACCGTTACCAAGGCAAATGGAGCCCCAGTATGCTGGCTGACCTGGGCCGTAACTAGGGTTTAGAAATTAGTGAGGTCCAGATTTTTTTCGAGCGCGGCGGGACGAGCAAAATTCAGACCAAAATGACATCTACAAACACAACCCAAGCTATACACTAAACACAAAACGCTCGACGCTCCCTCTTTTCAAAAGAAAAGCGGTAATATGCGTTTCATACACGGAGAACGGTTCAGTCTCTTTTTTTTTTTTTAGGAAATAATTACCGAGGTCCGGACCTCGGTGACCTCATAAGTAGTTACGGCCATGTGGCTGACTATTGCTGGACTCTTAAGAGAGACATGCCTGAGGCAAAGCACGGCAGAAAATCAAAACAAGCTACTTTTTAAACTACAAGTATGTCTTTTCGATCATATTTTAATAAGTATGTAACTATATGGGTTTTTAAAAATTAAATTGCATGTCACACAAAAACCAGACCTGATAGAGAAATTTTACAAACTTATTTGGATTCAGCACAGAAAATACTATAAGAATAAGGTATTTTCATTCTTGGGACACGAAAAAAATTTTTTTTTGTTGCCCAGTGTTATAGATCTCGACTCAGAACGAATTTTTTGGTCATTAAAACGGAGAAATGAGATTTTTTTTTATACGTTTCCATACCTTTAATCATCAACGTTTTCTGCAATGTAAAGGAAAGTTCCATTTGTGAATGCATAAAGCACGCTTTCGACCTCAATATCTGGAGAAAGAAACGACGTTAATCACTGAACTTCGGGCACTGGCCCAGGCACTACATACCCCGGGTCTTCCCGAACTAGTTTCCTACCGAAGGTGTCCATATCGACATCAGAAATACTTGGTAGATGGTTAATAAATACTTTGGTCGTGAGAATAGAAATTATTATTTGTTGAGAGAAAATTGACCTCCATTATACTGTATGAGAGTTTTCAAAATTAACTATATATGATACAAAACAGTGATGTGTTCGTATAGAAATTGCCGGTTCCTGTTGAAATCACTAAAATTTATTTCCAATTTAAAATCATTTAAATCTTATATTCCATAGATCGAGATTACGATATTATTCCGCCCAATAAAAGCCAAATCTCAAATCCATATCTGGTCAAATCGAAATATGACCGAATTTGATCAGATAAGTTGAAATAAGATAAAAAAGGATAATACATTTTTTACCATATATATATATATATATACACAAACTCAGAATGGTTCCCTGAGAACAATATATGTTAAACACAGACCGTGCATGGCACAAGGAACTCTTCTGGGAAAATTAAATCCACTATAGTCCGGCTAAAATCATGAAAAAGGAAAAAAACTATGGTATTTGTCATTTATCATTACTTATTCGGACTATAGTGGATTTAATTTTCCCAGAAGAGTTCCTTGTGCCATGCACGGTCTGTGTTTAACATATATTGTTCTCAGGGAACCATTCTGAGTTTGTGTATACTAAACGGACGTGTTTCGTGCCTTGAAAAGTGGACGCTCAATGTCCCGGTTGAGGTTTAAGTTTTGGTTTTTTTTGGCTAAAAATACAATAGTTACCCCCTTTTTCTTTGATTTATTCAACACGACGTGAATGCAACGAGTCTTTTACTTATATAGAGGTTCTGAGTGTAGGGATCTAGGTTTGCTTTAAACCCTAGATCCACGTCCCAAAGCTGGATCCTGTCTGCTTTGCAGATAGCTGGTGAGGGAAGCTATATTTATGGGATCTCTTTGCGAGAGACCCGTTGCCCACGTCGGGCTAAAATCATGAAAAAGGAAAAAAACTATGGTATTTGTCATTTATCATTACTTATTCGGACTATAGTGGATTTAATTTTCCCAGAAGAGTTCCTTGTGCCATGCACGGTCTGTGTTTAACATATATATATATATATATAGTAGCCGCATTTATATAATTTCAGTGGATAAACAACCAAAAATATGATCAATATTTGCTGAATTATTCTTTCAAGATGTTTAACCGTATTATCAAAGAAGTGAAGTTTCTCTGCTTTTAAAAAAATGCCTGCGGTATTTATTATAACGTCTTTTTTAAAATTTTTCATCTTTAAGAAAAATGCTTTGTTTTTGTTTATTTCGAGGAAAGGTCAAGTGTATACTTTTCTTGATTTTAGATTTTGGTTTTTGTAAAATTTTGTTTGAATTCACTCTGGTTTGTTTGTTTTAAAGTTTTGCTGGCTCTATTTTTTTTTTTTGTATTAGTTTATTTTATTACTTTAGGTCATTTTTGAAGTCTCTCTCTCTCTCTCTCTCTCTCTCTCTCTCTCTCTCTCTCATACTTCGACGTCAGTGAAATAGCCTTCCAGATGTTTCATTAAAGTACATAATTTATCGTATCGAGAGGGTTCCGTTAGAAGAAACAGGGTGTCATCGCCTCGAATTTAGATTCACTTTAGATTTGCCGATACTTTTATTGCTCTTCCCAAAAATAATGGAAAAAATTAAAGTAATTTATTTTATGTACAGTATGTATGTATGTGTGTGTGTCGTTTTAACGTACAGAAAGCAGATTTTTTTTTACGGCAGATTAGGTACACTTAAGGTGAAGACAGAATATAAATGACAGTAAATTAATATTTGTAGCCTTCCAATGCTTCCACTGAATGGTTAAAAAAAAAAAAATTGTAAAAAGGTGATAAGTGAATCCTGGCACAGGGTCAGAATTTTGCCAAATCTCAGCTGAAACTGAAGTGAAGATTAATGTTAGGCTGGGGGTGAGGAGAGTGCAACAGAAAAACAGAATTTGTCAAATAGGTGATTTCGTGAACAAATAAATGTATAGTATGATGTTGGAAGAAGAAAGAACCCTTACTAGAAAAGAAGTTACACTTTAGCGCAATAATTATCAAGTGTTGGTCCATTAATTGTTACCGGCTTTCATTTTTGCCGGATTTTTCGACATCACTTCCCCCCCCCCACCCACTCCCCCGGCCCAAATATAAAAGTTAAGTTGTTATTACAAAGCAACATGGTGGTTTCTGTTTAAAATGGTATGCAGGACCTAATAATATTGACGGAGGAACGTTTCACTGTCTCTAAATGCACACCCATTATTGGGAATTCATCTCTTCCCATTGTTCTCAGTGTGTCCCGCAAATACTCATACAGTACAAAAGAATCAAACCACGTTATACCTCCTAAACTTCCAGGTCATGGTAGAAACGAAAGGATCATGCAGGAACGATGATAAACACATTTGAAGACACACTGATGATTAACTGCGAAAAACAACGATCTCGTCTGGCATCTGTGGAAGTCTAGAGGATAAAAAAATTCATTGATTGGTTCTATATCAAAGTGCATCCTCGTCTTCACGAGGTTGATGGAAAAGCTACGAGATATTAAACGAGTATTTTCTATTCTGTCTACACCTTTAGAGCAAGTTATGAGTCATACAGTGAAATTTATCTCTTTTACAAGGGCTTCATGTTATTCCTGGAGAAGTTTGTATAAATTTTGTACATACAATCATATGGACGTGTACACTGCATATATATATATATATATTATATATATATATATATATATATATATATATATATATATATATATATATATATATATATGGTGTCTGAAAAGTGACCCCCTATTTTTAAATTCTTATTGCTCCTAAACGAAAAGGGACATAAAAAACATTTCCTTAACTGAAATGAAGCTTATTTATTACCATTTACTTTCTATTAAAGCTTTTCAATTTTGTAATAAAGTTAAAGTTCAAAGTAGGCCCCAGCATTGTCCACATACTTCTGTAACCTGAGTGGGAAAATGCTGGAGAATTGCTCTTCATGCAAGATGGGGCTCCACCACATTCTGCATTAAATAGTCGTGCCTGGTTAGATAACCACTTCTCCAGACGGTAGTTAAATCGTCGAGGGCCAACGGAATGGCCTGCTCGAAGTCCAGATTTAACGCCATGCGACTTCTTTCAGTGGGGCTGGGCCAAAGAAGAAGTGTACAAATCAAAACCAAGGATCATTGGTGAACTTGAAAACAAAATTCGTGATGTACTTGGTAATGTGCTACATGACTTCTTCAGAAATCTGTTAAAAATGTACCGGTAAGGTTACAGAAGTGTTTGGACAATGCTGGAGCCTACGTTGAACTTTAACTTTGTAGTAAAGCTTTTCAATTTTGTAATAAAGTAAACGGTAATAAATTAGCTTCATTTCAGTTAAAAAAATGTTTTCATATCCTTTTTCGTTTAGGGACAATAAGAATTTAAAAATAGGGAGTGATTTTTCAGACACCTTGTATATGCAGCAATACCCCGGTTATCGCAAAGGATGCGTTCCTAAAAGTCATTGCGAATAACGAATTTGCGAATATCGGGGCAATTTTCCCCATAAGAATTAATGTAATTAGGGGGGATACGTTCCCCTACATACTACAATATAACTACAATGAGTGTAAAACGGTTAAACTAGCATTTACCTTTGCTATGAGTGTCAATGGCGTACCGGAGCTGGCATAAAGAGAAGGAGAGGTTGAAGAGTTACTGGGGTGAAGAGGGGCCAGGGTCATCGGCCTTCCCACTCGAGACGGCACTGACACTGCTGCTGTAGGAACGAGGACTAAAAAGCCTATGAAACGCGGACTTGGAGGTTGAAGAAGTTGGAGTGACAGCTACATCAGGAGAAGGGGAGGATTTGGGCTGGAAAAATGCATGAAGTGTCGGTTGGCGAGTCATCTTCCTCTTCTCCTCCAGAAGCTCATAGTACGCTCGAATGTCGTTCTTGACGTTGCGGTTGACAGTGGTGCTCCTCTCCACATTCGGGTCAACGTCCAACGCCATGTCCAGTGCCGTCTCGAATGAAGAAAGAAGCTTTCTCAGAACTGGAACGGTGAGGGTTTTGAGAGGAGGACTCTCGGCCTGCTCCTCTTCTTCGCCCACTGCTAGATGCTGCTCCAACTCGATCAAGTCACTTTCCGAATAAACGGGGTATGCTTTGCAAATATCGAATATGGTGTGTTTAAATATCAATTGCAAATAAGCGGGGTATGCTTTGCAAATATCGAATATGGGTGTTTAAATATCAATTGCGAATAAGCGGGGTTGCGAATATCGAAGTTGCGAATAGCGAGGTATTGCTGTACATACTCGTATATAAACTCAGCCTTTACTGTTGTCAATATAGATTACTTACTACGAAGAGGAAAAGTTTGCATGGAAGCAGCTGATAAAGAAGATGAATATAAAATCCATTAACGTATGGATATATAGAAAAGTTTGAAGTCTTTATAAAAGCAGTATGTTTGCGAAATGTATTTATTTATCTTAATCGTTCCTGCAGTAGACAGAGAGAGGAAAAAATCTACTGAAAGTATTGGGAAGCAAAATATTTAGTTTGTGGGTATGACGCATAGGGTATTCCTCCTATCAATGTTAGTAACATTTCAATTTTTAACATTTTGAATATTACAAATTGAAAGGGAAACTGTGTTTAAAATGAATGCCATAACTGGTTCGCTAATCCCAAAGGGTAGATAGATATCATCGTCTATATAAATAAAATCTTCGAATTTGAACAAATGGGTAAAATACAGCAGAAAGCATGAAAACGTTAATGTAATGAAAGATAAAAGCTGAAATGTGTTCATTAAAATTTTTTAAAGAATTAAATATACAAAGGTTTGACAAAAGTAAATAGACACCACGATCCTTGTTCTCAAGAACAAATGGCAAAGCTCATCAGTGGAATGCCACAATGTGTCAGCTTTACATAATGCAAAGAAGAAAACAATGAATTTCTTGTTATTTATCGACTTCTATCATCATATAAAAAACTATGGAAAAACGGAAGGTGTTTATTTACTTTCGTAAATCCTCTTTATAAACTGCGTGTATGGGAATATTGGTAGAGATGCTTGCCGGTACGAGAAATGCTGATGACATAGAGTAAAGGAAAATCGGGTAAACTGTTCGAAAAGTGACGCAGATAACAAGTAAAACTTTATTTCTTGCTCACTTCGAGAATGGTGCAAAAGAGTAAACTCTGTTCTTTCACCTTTCCGTATTCAAATAAGAAACCCAAAATGTGAGATGTGTGATGGGCTTGTTTAAGCTCTTTCGCATCATCTAAAAGGTCATATGACGGAAGGGACCTACAGTTTTACGTGAGATCCGAACCACGAGTTCATGATCTGGATGCGCAGGACGGTCTCCCATTCGACTACTCTCCAGACTTAACATCGCTTAACTTCGCTGATCGACGGGAAGCGGTGTTAAGACATTGACCACGACTTATAGCCCCCAAAATGCGAAAAATTTGTTCTAGTTTTTCCTCCATACTGTACGCTTCCAGTGGAGTCTCTAATCTCGGTTTTTGGTCGAAGTGAATTATTTTCTAAAATTTTCATCGTCATTTTAAACTTAAAAAAAAAAATTACAGTGAATTGCAAAAGTACCATTCTAATTGCTGCATATTTGTAAAGTTTTTTAGTTTGTAGTCAGTTTGCAATTTTTTTTTTTTTTTTGTAGGTGAAGGTGCACTTTTCTGTAATTAAAATAAAAATTTTACAATTTTTATAATTTGTTCTAGTTTTGAAGTGCAAGTTTATGGGGATCATCAGACTGTGTTTTGCGTATTTTGAAGGCTTTATTGCAGTATTGTAACTGTAATGTATTATTCTGTCAGTAAATCCATCCTGACGGCCTTCCATCATTTTTTATTTAACTTATTTTAAGGAAATCATCTTTTCTTATACCTCCGTTGGAAAGACTTAGTGATAGATATATATATATATATATATATATATATATATATATATATATATATATATATAGCTTCAGCCTTGTTAAAACCATAGACACGTAAGAAGGAAAGAGTATAGTGTACCGATCAAATGTCTGAGTGAAGCAGGTTGATTAGAACATAAAGAAAAGTGAGATAGAAAAATCCAATGGTATTTGTGTACCTCGAGAAATAATTATCAGTCTGGAAAGGCGGAAATTGGCACAGCGCTCGGGCCTATTGCGCTAATTCCTGGATTATTATTATTACCAGCACTACCGGGATTCGAACCCCTAACTTGAAGGGATGTTATACCGACTGAGGTACGGGTGTTAGCGTATTTGGAATAAATCTAGGAAAAAGTAAACGAAAAAGCCTCGAGGCAAAGTACGATGCCAGGTATATCCGATTTCGTATTGAGAATATCAACATTTTAACGATAATGTTTAAAGTTATTGAAAGAGGAAATGAAAACATTAAAGTTGAAACATTATGAAAACGTGTATATATATATATGTATATATATATATATATATATATATGGGTGCATGCTCATCAAGAACGGTTCGCCGTCAATGTTTGGGCGGGTATCGTCCATGGCAAGTTGCTGCTCGTGCAACACTCTCCAGACCAGGTCGTGGTTCACACCGAGGATACGTGCAACACCTCGCGTGCTTGCGCTTCGATTGTCCTCAAATCGCCGTAGGATTTCTTCTTCCATGTCAGGAGTGCGCACGTTTCTCTCCCGACCAGTGTCATGCATGTTTGCATGGAATGTTCCAGTTTCTCGCAGTCGCCGATGCAAATGCGCAAACGTTTGGTGGTTTGGCACACGTCTGTTTGGGAAGCGCTGTCGGTACAACCTCACAGCAGCTCTTCCGTTTCCATTGGCAGCCCCATAAACCATATGCATGTCAGCCATCTCAGCAATCGTGAAGCGCTCCATGTTACGCGTACTACGTCCGATTTAAGAATGCCCGCGGTAAGCGCGAGTCTAGCCCACTTCACCTTTTAGCCAATTGCAGCGGCGCCCTCTCGCGCCGAATGGTGACGTCAGCGGACATACACTTATAGACGAAAAGGGTGTCTTGGTGTTGCCTATCCCCCATTACAATTTGTACAGAAAATTTTCAAACACCCTGTATATATATATATATATATATATATATATATATATAGACAAAAGAGTTGAAGCATTTTAAAATTTTTGGGAATGAGAAAGTTATAAACAGAAATTACATATAACATTACTGATGTATTTTCAGTACTGATAATAAATTTGGTAATACTTTTCAAGATGTGTGAGATATTCGTCAGAAATATTTGGTGTAATTATCATTTGTTGTTACCTTGGTCCAAAAAGTTACATCACTTTAAACTCTTCTTTTTTTTTTTTAGTTTTGTGCCTTGATTCACGTCACTGTAAAAGAGTTTTAGATAACATTAAATTTACATCTATAAAAGGTTACTTCTTATATTTCCTGCGAAGACTTTAAAAGAAAGAATCAGGAAAAATTAATTACTCCAAAAGTTTTGCAGCACCCTAGAACTTGTTAAGTTTGGCTGATGAAGTCGAGCGAAACGTTTATGCTACTTCTAAATAATGAAGTGTCGTTGGTGTATTGAATTTCATACCACTTTGTATTTGAATAAATATATACTGACTATGAAACTCAAAAATAGGAAGAATATGATATATTAAAACTAATACAGCATATGATGATTATTATTACACCAAATATTTCTGAAGAAGTTCACAAAACTTGATAAATGTTACTAAATTCATTATCGGTAATCAAAATACATCTGTGATGTTATACGTAATTTCTGTTAATACCTTTCTCATTCCAAAAAGTTTTAAGGTGTTTCAACTCTTTTGGCCATAGCTGTACAGAAGGTTGTCAGAAGTAGACACAGTGTTTCGATATCTGTTTTTATTACTGTGCAATAATGTTACAACACCGCAAGTAATTCTACCCCTTTTGCCCTGTGCAAAGTTAAAACACGCTGGGTCGTTCCATCAGTTAAGTTTTTTGTCATCTTAGGGTATTGCAGTCCATTCCTCACTGAGAACCGTGATTAGGGTTTCCCTGGACGAGGGCTTTGGTTGACGTCTCCTCAGTGCCCTGTCCAGCATGTGCCACACATGTTTTATGGGATTCATTGTGATTGATTGGCCTGGCCATGGTAAGCGTGCGATATTATGGGCTTCATGCCACCTCCGAGTTGTACGAGCTATATGGACAGGGGCACCATCTTCCATGAGCACAGCGAGTGATGGAGACAGAACACCATTGGCATAAAGTGGCAGTAGACCTTCTTCCAAAACACACTGATATTTTGCAGATTTGACGGTTCTGTTGAATATCACCAGTTCTGATCGTCCCTTACTCCAAATGGCACCCCACACCATAGCAGAAATACCCCGTGCCTCACTGTAGCCTGCGGGTGCTTCTGTGAAAATTCATGAGATAGACGTCTCCATACCCACACCCGCCCACTGTTCGAAAATTAGGCAAATCGGGACTCGTTTGTAAATATCACGGTGCTCCCAAACTCAGAATCCCGTTTCTTCGTCCATGCTGCCCACTGATTGCGACGAGCAATGTTGCGAGAGGTTAGCATGGGCTTTCTTCTAGCTGTCCTTCAATAATATCCCATAGTGTGGAGATCTCTTCCGACGGTTCTAGAACTAACCCCCATCTGCACGCCCAATTTGCCAGCAGTTTGTCGTGGCTTCACTTCTGTATTTCATCTGAGGGCAGGTAACGTTCTTTGTGATGAACCTGGACGGTCCGGACGCGGGGCAACTGTTACAGTCTTGCTGGTTGTCTTCAACTACACAATCACTCCGTTAACGGTGGAATAGAAGCCAACGTGAAATATCCCTTTGACTATACAAACCTTCCCAAAGGCCAACAATTCGTCCTTCGGTAAAAACTGTCAATTCACACGAACCTTCGTCACGTAACATCTAACTATCAATGATTCGTTAATTTAATTCGCCTTATCACTATACTTCGTATAGGCTAGCTTTCTTCTTTATCAACTATTGCACAATGTCAGAGGCGTCTATTTACTTTTGTCAAACCTCTGTATATAATTTAAATGTCTTCATTTATTTTTATGCATCTTATAACTAATACTTAAATCTATTTTCTACATTTTCTGGACATTATTTTTAATGTTGTCATTGAATAAAAATATGAAATGAGGAATTCTCGCTCGGAAGGTCTGAAAAGTTGAAAGGAAAAGATAATTTCTTAAAATATAAAAGCGAAAATAATCTAAAAAAATAAAAAATATGACGTTAAAGTAAATATTCAGAAATATGTTAAATATAGAATATAAATATATTTATATTAAAGTAGGAAATTTTATGATATTATCTGATTTAATACAGTGCATACGGTACACAATTTGGAAGGAAGAAAGAAAACACCGAAGGAAGGAGGGAAAGTAAAGGAAAAATTAAGGCAGTAAAGAAGGAAATGAGGGAAGGAAGGAAGGAGGAAAGAATGGAAAGAAATAACGAAGGAAGGAGGAAAAAATGAGATGAAGAAAGGAAGAGGTGGGGGAAAATGGAAAGAAATAACGAAGGAAAGACGAAAACTGGGAAGAAATAACGAAGGAAGGAAGGGCGAAAGGAAAGAAAGACACTACAGAGTTACAAGCTAACAAAGACCCTTAGATTCGCTATAGGCTAACGAGAGAGAGAGAGAGAATATGAATAATAGTAACAGTAAAGTATAGAACAGACAAAACTCTTCCTACTCCGCCAACCACTGCTGACAGAAAATTATTGTGAAAGAAGATTTATAGGAAAGTAAAAAAAAAAAAAAAAAAAGCTTCAGAGTTCATTCACACCATACGTACACTTATCTCGTATATCCAGTTACACATTGTTGGACAGTGGAAGATAAAGGATATCATGATTAATTGATTGAAGGTAATATCTGTGACGTCGCGACATCGAGGTCACTGATATCTAATATACAATTAATTAAGATTAAAATTTACATAAAATGATGATAAGAGAAACGCTTCAAGGAATGAAGAAAAAATTATGATAAAGAAGAAAAATTGAAAAAAAGTGAAAAATTAGGTTAAAAGCACTACAGAAGAGGGAGGAGGCCATAAACTTAAAAGTCTTGTTACCGGGGTGGCACACTCTCTCCCCGAGGACCGAAGAAAGAGGATAGGTGTCAAACTCCCTTTGGCGCTCCGAGAGATGACGCTGCCGCAAGTTCCCAAGACTGGGACATTCGACTAGCTAGTGTCGCAGTGACTGAAACGATATAGTCGGCACAATAGGGTCGTGTCGTGGTCCCCTCTCTATGATAAAAACTCGTGGTAGGACAGCATGAAACGTTAACCCTTTAACGCCGAACGTTTTTGTAGGGTTAAGTCTAAATGCGTGTATTTGAAACGGTACGTATTCGACCCAGTCGGCGTTAGAGGGTTAAATTGCTTACTCTAAATACATCCTTCATTTTTATTTAAGGATTTTATCTTTATTCGCTTATTTTAAACGAACGTCTTTTTTTTCTTTTTTTTTTGCAATTTCAAATTTAGTCTTCAAATGAGGATTCTAATTCTATATTCTATATCATGTACTGTAATTCAAAGGATAATGAAGTCCATATCTTTATTCAAAAATCTTAATTTAAAAAAAAAAATAGCATCATTTTCGTCCTAACAATCGCTCTCAATACCTATAAGTGCCCTTGTGCTTAGTACATTGAATGATATTACCTTTAATATTTCAAAATGACTATCTAAAGTCCAATGGTGGCCAACCTTTTTCTGTGGCGTGCCACTATTTGACTCGAAATTGGAAATTGTGGAATGTGTCAACTTGAATATTATAAAATAAATAAAACATTAGAGTAAACTTATATTTTTATTTTTATTACTTTCAATAACTTTTTATGAATTTAGGAAATACAAATTTATACAAAGACAACTTCTTTTCTGCAATTCAAGTTATTCAAAATAGATACACGTAAAAATCTGCAATTTACAAAACCTTTTAAAAAACAAGAATTTGTTTACTTCAGTTACAAAAATTCTTAGTGAGGTTTTGGTATCTGTTTCGCGCTTACAAGTTCATCAATGTTTGGATTTACTTTTGAAGAAGCCAGTAGAATCAGATTTCTGAGGTGGTTATCAGTCAATGTAGAACGGTACTCGTTTTTTATTATGTTCATAATGGAAAATGACTTCTCATGATATAAGTTGACCCGAATCTGACACTCTTTCTCTTCGTCGTCCGGGTGCCATTAGAAATAGCCACGCGTGTCGCGGGTTGGCCACCACTGATCTAAAAGATATTTTAACACACTGACAAGACGTATTGGCAACGACTTTTACTGACAAACTCTTTTTATTTCTCGACAACTTTGTACGAAAAAGTATTTTGGGAACCTTCTTTTTGAATTTTTTGTCCACATATTTTGAATCTGTTCTTACGTGTAACACTCGCCTCGTCTAACTCCAAAAAGAGTGTTCGTATTTCGCAGTGTCGAATCCATTTAATATTTTTGCGAATTTGAATTAGTTCCCCTCTGAGACATCGGGTTTTTAGTGAATGCACTCCTGATTTCATTAATCTTTCTTCGTATGGGCTATTCCGTAGGGAGGAGATTTGTAGCTCTACGCTGTATTCTTTCGAACCTATTAATATCTTTATTCAGATGAGGAGACAAAATTGAACTGTGTACTGTAGGTGTGGTTTAACTTGAGATTTGCATAATGGTAAAATGATACCTTGGTTTTGCGTCCGCCCGAATTATTCATTCTGACGGAGGTCAAGCTTGTTACTCCACCTTAGACCTACAGTTTAACGTGGAATCCGAACCACGCCCCACCAGCATCCCAGCGTCTTAACCACTAAGCTAACCAGGGTACTCATTATATACCAACCAATTTCTTTATTGTGTAGAAGGATGAACAGTTGGGTTTTGCTGCGCACCGCCTGCCGTCACTGGGTCTCGATCCCGGGGCCGATGGGTTCGTAGTCAGCGACGCTAACCACTACACTACCGAGGCGCGTATCTGGTGATACCTTTAGATTTGTAAGCAAAGTTTCTCGATATGAACCCCAGAGCTTCATTTGCATTAACCAACGATCCTACGCATCGATTCACGAATTTCAAATCCTTTGAAGTAGTTACACCTAAATCCTTTTCCTCTAACACGAAGGCGACGTTTAGATTCCTTCCCGACATACCTTAATCGAATTCCTGGTTTCGAGAACATAAATGTAAGACTTTATAACGTTCTTCCACATTGAATTTCATTTGCTACCTCGCAAACCATTCGTTTATTTTATTCAAATCGCCTCGCAAGTTTTCTTTATGGAAATCAGTTAATACCTCGCCTCCGATTTTTGTAAGTAGCGAAGGAGAGAAGAGACGAGAATTAAGAAAGGAAAACTCGGGAGGAAATAGAAGCGAAAATAAGGAAGAAAATGTTGTGAGTATTTAATTAACTATAATTTGGCCCTTAAGAAGTTAATCAAGGCGCATTAACTTAATTTTAGGACTAACAAAGGTAGGAGAACGTAACTGCCATTCAAACTGCGCAATAGATACGCTCCATACATCTTCTCCATCCTCATTTCTATTACAAATGACTTGCCTTTGACGATTCTCAGAAGACCTAAAAATTATAATAAAAAATCACTTATTCTCGGTATTCTACACGTATTTATACAGTCGCAGAGTTCATACAGTAACATAGACCCGAAGGTTCACGCAAGGTTAGTCCAGAAAATAAGTTTAGAAAAGAAATAAAGTCGCTTTTAAGTCCGAATTCCCCCCAAAAAGCTGATTTTGCCGAAATATGTTGCTCTGACAGTCTAAACTCGTAATTATGTAATTCATTGCCAATCTAAAAAGTTCCGTAATGGTTATTATTATTATTATTATTATTAGTAGTAGTAGTAGTAGTAGTAGTAGTAGTACCGGAATACTGTGGGTACAATCAATTCAAAAAGCTCTGTCGTAACACTGTTTCTGGCCAGTAATATATTAATAAGAAATATGGAGTTCCAAGTCGAGATTTTTGGAATCGACTGTACTTACTCCTTCATTTTAATTACGTATACAGGGTGCTTCAAAAAAAATTTACCACTTAGTATGGTGTGCGCTTTAAAAAATATACTGTGTATTTATTGTTTATGTATTTATACATGGATTTCAGCAGGCTCGCCATGAGCATAAACACAAGTTCTAAATCGTCGAAATGCCTCGTTAACTGCTTTGAGACACATTTCCCTCGGAATGTAAACCTTGTGGCCATTTCCACTGAATGCGTTTCACTCATTTATCACTCTCACAATCCCTGGAAAAAAACGACATTATTATTAAAAAACAAGTAAACAGACACACAAATACTTACATGAACAAAAGAAAAACTAAGGGGTAAGCAATGACAAATTAGCGCCATATAAGTGGAAATTTTTTTTGAAGCACCCTATATATATATATATATATATATATATATATATATATATATATATATATATATATACTTAATTATGTACAGCAAATCAATGTATTCATTATACGAGGAGTGATCAAAAAGTATCGATAATTTTATTGCTGCGGACAAATGAATGCAAATAAGAAATAACCCTTTACATATGTAAGTCTTCCTGCCCTCTGGCGTCTGCAGTTTGAAGCAAAATCTGTTACCATGAGTCAGTAGTTGGGTGGAGCGCTTAAAAGGAGGGTGTGTTTTTGCAGTTTAAAAATGGAGTTTAAAAATGGAGACCCATTTGCTCGTACCAGAAATCGAATCTGTTGAACATTTTCATCCGTACGAGAAGTGGAAGGGTGGCCACTGCGTTCCTTGTCTTCAAGCGATGTTTCTCCATTTTTAAACTTTTTGTGCTATTTGTAAACGTTAGCTATACTGAGAGCATCATTTCCAAAAGCTGTTTTAATCATTTCGTTCTTCTCCGAACGCGCGTTGTTCCATTTCAGAGATTTATACGTACTGCAAAAACACACCCTCCTTTTAAGCGCTCCAACCAACTACTGACTCATGATAGCAAATTTTGCTTCAGACTGCAGACGCCAGAGGGCAGGAAGACTCACATATGTAAACGGTTATTTCTTATTTACATTCATTTGTCCATAGCAATAAAATTATCGATACTTTTTTATCACTCCTCGTGTGTGTGTATATATATATATATACATACACACACACACACACACACACACACACACACACACACATTGATTTGCTGTACAAAGACTCACATATGTAAGACTTACATATGTAAACGGTTATTTCTTATTTACATTCATTTGTCCATAGCAATAAAATTATCGATACTTTTTTATCACTCCTCGTGTGTGTATGTATATATACACACACACACACACACACACACACACACACACACACACACACACATTGATTTGCTGTACAAAATTAAGTAATTATCAGATAACCCCAAATATTCTCACTGTATAATAATGAGGGACTTTAACGCGCATGTGAACGTTGAATTCTTTGTAAAATTGGGTAACATGTGCGAGTCGGCCAAATTAAGTATAAGTGATGCAGATGTATTAGGGGTAACCAGTGGTAATTTTACATACGTTAATGATATGAGTGGTACCACCAGGTGGATTGATCATTGTCTCACTAGTAATAATCTAAAGGATCGAATTGTTAGAGTTCATATTCTGCATGATTTCCTTCTTTCTGATCATAGACCATTCGAACTATTAATTAATTTTACCAATTTATGCGCAACACGACATAAGAAGAACTCAATAGGTAAGAATAATCGCGTCGATTGGTTTAATGTTAATATGTAACAGAATAGAATACAAAGACAAACGGGTCACCTCTTTAATAATTTAGAAATTTTGCATCTTGCCTGTAATAATCCTTGCTCAAATGATTCTCACTGTATACTCATAGATAGGTATTATAGCAAGATAGTGTCCCTGTTAAGAGAAGCAGGAAGCCCCCTGATTAAATCCTACAACTATCACACTAAGATTATTCCTGGATGGAATGATTTTATTGCCCCCCCTGAAGAGGGAATCGAAAGACGCCTACGATTTGTGGTGCTTTCATGGTAGACCCTATGCTGTTTAATGTGTATATTGACAGATTAATTGCTTCACTTAATGAGGCAACAGTGGGATGTTGTATAGATAACACAAGGATAAATAACTTAGTTTATGCCGATGATATGGTGTTAATAAGTCCCTCTGTTAAAGGTCTGGATCGGCTACTAAAAGTCTGCGAAGTGTATTCGCAGAAACATGATATTCTTTTTAATGTTACAAAAACTAAGGTTATGCAATTTCATCCTAAAAGCTGTAATCAACCAGCTGATATTAGGTTTAAAATGGAAGGTGAAGTAATTGAGGAAGTACAAGAGTTTAAGTATTTGGGTCAAACTATTACCAGCTTCTTGAGTGATGACTCGGATATAAAAAAACAATTTCGAAGTCTTTGTGCTAAAGCGAATATGACAATAAGGAACTTTCGGTTCTGTACAAGTGAAACTAAAGACACTCTCTTTCGTACTTTATGCAGTAATATATACGGACAGCAACTCTGGGTGAATTATAAAAAAAAAAGGTTCTGGCAAAACCCTAAATTTGCTGTACAATAGGTCTTTTAGACTCTTAGATAAATTACCCCCGAGATGCTCAGCTTCGCAAATGTTTGCTACCCGCAATGTCCCGAGCTTCCCGGAGGTAACAAGAAGACGTGCTCAATACAGTCTGAAGCAAAGAACTAAAAAATGAACCAACCTGATTATCCAAGCTATCTATGAGTCCTGCCGTTTATCCTCTAAGCCAGTGGTTCCCAAACTTTACTAACTGTCGGAACCTTTACAGACTTTTTATTTCGCGGAACCCCAACTCCATATATATATATATATATATATATATATATATATATATATATATATATATATATATATATTAGACTTAGAGCTGTAAAATATTTATTGAGCAACAAAACTTACAGATTTTAGTGTTAAACACAATACAAATTTTTACACTGAAAACACTTAAGTAAATAAAGCCTATCAGAAATTAACTTGACAGTGCACCACGCCAACGGCTATAATTATACTGATTGGTTCACAATTAATTACGAAACGAGTGCACATCAAATCAACTGGCAACTTAGAAAATTTTAATTTTAGCGAAAACATATTGCTCAAAATTAATTACATTTAAATTCTCACGAGTAAAATATATATATATTAAAATTTGTCATAAATAATATGACAAATTTTAAATACTATGACAGAATTTATATGATATTTATTTTAAAGCAGTACTCATAGAACCAGTCTTTTATAAAATCGTTAAAATTAAAATCCGCCAAGTTACACTTTTGCAGTAGCCGAGTAGCGAAAATTTATTTACATATACTTAGCAGATTTTAATTTTAGCGAAAAATATTTAGTGATCCCAAATCCATGATGGTGCCAATTCAAGTCAGAATAAGAATATAAAATATTATTTAACAAAAAGCCACAAGGTAAAATTATGTATAAATATTAGGACCTTAATTAGACCTTAATATTAAGACCTGATTAGACTGATTAGAAAACGTGTCACGAAACCTTTGCTAAGCCTCCGTGGAACCACAGGGTTCCGCGGAACACAGTTTGGGAACCACTGCAGTCTAAGCTATGGAATTCTTGGTATGAAAACGTCTGTCTGTAGCTCCACTTAACTTCGACATTACTGTATTATTTCTAATCAACTGTGTATATTTTTCATCCTTAGTATGTGAATTGTCATTGTATTAATAATACTTGTCATATGGACTATAGTCTGCCAATAAACTTTTTCATTTTCAATATATATATATACTTTAGGTGAGTTCGAACGACGGTTCAGGATCGACCTACGGTCGACCCCTCTGCACACACAGATATAATATATATATATAATATATATTATATATATATATATATATATATATATATATATATATATTCCGAGAATTATCTGTACAATTTTTGGCTGTCATTAAAAGTCAACCATGAAGTGTAGAAATTCCAGTGTTGTCCCATTTTACAGAGAATCTCATTAAGTTTTTTCTGATAACAAGTTTTGACAAGTTTTTTAGAAATTCCAGTGTGTCCGAACATTATCTGTACAATTTCATCTTTTAATAAAATTCTTGATAACACACGTAAAATTCTTAAACAAGATTATTTAGAATCTGTATTTTCAAAAGTTTCTTTTATTAAAGTAACGTTGTTACAAACATTCGATATGTGCACCATTAGTGATTCGCAAAACATCCAATCGATACTCCAAATGTTGCCATGTACGCTGCAGCATATCCACATCAATTCGCTCAATAGCAGCTGTGATTCTTGCTTTTAAATCATCAATGTCTGTCACCCGCGTACATTTCTAAAACACTTGTCAAAACGTGGTATCAGAAAAAACGTAATGAGATTCTCTGTAAAATGGGACAACACTGGAATTTCTACACTTCATGGTTGACTTTTAATTACAGCCAAAAATTGTACAGATAATTCTCGGACACCCTGTATATATATAAGCAAACAACCACAGGCGCTCGGACTTCGTGTTTCCTTTTCCTTTTCCTTTTCCCTGTGGTTGTTTGCCTATTAATAAGATCACATGTTATTCTGTGATTTTAGTGCATATATATGTGGGTGTGTGTGTGGGTGGGTATATATATATATATATATATATATATATATATATATATATATATATATATATATATATATATATGTTACCGGCAATAAGCGGAAATAGACATTAATATAATGCCTAGGCAATAAATTGGGAGCCAAGAATGCATATAGCATTAGTTACAATGGTCATTTTCACTGTTTCGGTTAGGGTAGGTTAGGTTATATTTATTATTATAGATATATAAATAGACATTCTTATCTTTTAGTTTATTGCCAAGGCATTAAGCTTAATGCCGGATTTCGCTTATTGCCGCTAACGTACCGGATATTCCATTTCAAAACAGTTCATGTGATCTAAAATTGACAGTTGCACCAACAATAATAATAAAACTAATAATAATAGTAATAATTAGGGCGGTCAAAAGTCAATAAAGTCAAATTGTTTCCTATGGGGCACTTTTCGCTGAAACGACTGAAAATGCAATAAAAACACCTGTAGGGGGTATATTACCAAAGTTAATAGGTCAACCAAAAGTCAACTTTTACCTGTTAGGTCAAAAAATAGCAATGAGGTAAATAAAGTCAATTTTTTGGTATAAATAATTAAAATAACTAAAAATTGGCATCTTTTTGGTTAACTGGCAACTTCGCTGCTCGTATTTGTCTTATTCAGTTATGTCCGTTCTGGTTTTAGATGTGGTTGTGTTGTATGTATTGTGGTTACTGGTTACCATTTTTGATTTGTGATTTTTTCTGATTTATGATTTCAGTGATTTCGATTTCTTTTGATTTCAGATATTTAAAATGCCAAAAGTTGCAGTTAGTTCTATTGCTAAAGTGCGCGCTATAATTGCAAAATATCCTAATGAATTCATTTGTTCAGGAAAAAATGAGCTATACTGTCAGATTTGTTGTGTTGTGGTCAAGCATGACAAATCCTTTTTTGTGGATAAACATCGCTCTACCCAAAAGTACCAGCGTGGTATAGACCAAAATGTGGGAAATGAAAAGACGCAAACCCTTTTAAAGTACAAGTCTTCAGATTTTTCGGAAAAACTTGTGACTACATTTCTGTCAGCCAACATACCTCTTCATAAGTTGAGCAACCCTCATGTGAAACAATTGCTCTCTGAATTAGGTGTAGCAGTGCCTTGCGTGTCAACTTGCAGATCAATAGCAATGAAACAGGCAGAAAGCGAGTTAAGTAGAATAAAACATTTGCTAGAGGGTAAATTAGTTTTCAAATTGTTGATGAAAGTGAAGTAAGGGGCTCAAAATATTTGAACATACTTGCTGGATCTATTGATGTTCCCAAGAAAACATATTTAATCAGGTGCGATGTTCTTGGAAATGTTAATGCAGGAACTGTCATACACAAGATTGACGATACTGTAAAAGAATTCGAGATACCAAGAGAAAATTTCTGTTTACTTCTGTCTGATGCAGCTCGTTACATGGTGTCATCGGTCAACTGATGTAGAAGAGCAAGAATAAGTAATTAAAGTATCGTTTTTATTATTGAAAGTAAAGGCAACTTTATAAGTCAATTTTTTCAATTCGTAAGGTCAACTTTCTTAATTTTTTCGGTCAACTTTTGACTGCCCTAGTAATAATAATAATAACAATGATACCCCCCCCCATAATGAAACTATCAAAAATCATATATATAAATCATATATATAAATCAAAACAGAAACCTTTATAATAATATTTTAAAATCTCTGCGGATAAAAATTACTTATTTTGTAAAAAAAAAGAGATGAAGTCAATTTTGCGTTTAGTCGACTTCAGTATTTACAACTGACATTTTTGTTTGGAGATCGCGAACAATAGTTTGAAATACATAAAAGATTTGAATAATAACAAAGGATTCATAAAAAGATATAAACAGCTGAGAAACAGGATATATATATATATATATATATATATATATATATATATATATATATATATATATATATATATATATATATATATATAATATATATATATCTAGTATATATATATATAATATATATATATATATATATATGTATATATACAGTATATATATATATATAATATGTATATATATATCGCGCGGGATTTATCTACCGCACGATATGTATTAGAGATGGAACCCGGTTTTTAACCGGTGTTGAACATTTTTAATCATCACCGAAACCGACGCGACGATAAGAACGTGTTTTCACATTTTTGCGCAAATCTCTGATCACTTTGGTCCATTTTCTATGAAACAAACGTTTCCAAACGTTAAAAACATGGTAATTACGTTTTGCATCGTTTCGTATCGTTTTTGTTGTTTATAAGTTAAAATAATTGATGCTTCAGTCTTGAATGTTATGTGTGATTGCACATTGATCAGTTAAGATTCTAAGATTTAATACTCCATCATGTCAAAGAAATCAAATGCTTGGTATCATTTCACTCGTAAGAATAAAGAAGAAGCAGAGTGTATGACATGTCACAAAGTTTTCAAGTGTTGTGGAGGTTCTACTTCAAGTTTATCATCCCACATGAAAAATATTCATGGCATAAACGTCGACCAGATTAATCAGCCATTGAAGAAACAAAGAACAGTGGAAGAGTTTGTGCAAGAAAAAGTCCATAGAAGAGGAAATTTCGAAACTTGCTTGTGTAGATGGACTGAGTTTCCAATCAATTGCTAAAAGTGAATTCATTCAAGAAAGCCTAAGAAAGATAAAATACGACAAGCCTCATCCAACTTCCCATAATCGTGTCAGAAAAATGGTGCTTAGTTTTTATGAGAAAAAGAAGCATGAATTGGTCAACTACTTCAAGAATCAGGTGAGACAACCAAAGATATATTAATATTAATGTTCATGATGAAAATCAACATTGGTCTCTTGGTCTCATGAAAATAAATGGTTCTCTCGATAGCACCAAAACTATTGCAATCGTATTGCAATCGTTAGGAAAAGATTGGAAGACTTTGGCTTGGACCTAGATAAGCATATCGTGGGTTGCACCACCGACGGTGCCTCAGTAATGGTCAAATTTGGAAGAGAAATAGTACCTGATCACCAGCAATGCATTGCACATGCTATACATCTCGCGGTTTCGGATATCTTGTATTCAAAAACTGCTGAAAATTCAGTTGAAGGGGAAAGTGACCCTACCCCTGAAGATGAAGCCATCGAAGAAGATGAACACTCTGCACATGAGTTAAGCGAAGATGAATGTGAAATTTTATGCACTGATACAATTTTTGAGTCTGACATAGATGACGTAATTGTTCTTCCAAAACTTCGAGAAGATTACTTAAAAGTAATAAATAAGGTGAGAAAAATCTGCCGCATATTTCGAAAGTCTCCTGTGAAAAATGAGAGATTGCAGGTTTTTGTCAAAGATGAATTTAATGGAAAGGAAATGAAGCTTATCCTTGACTGTAGAACGAGGTGGAACAGTCTTTTGGCCATGATAGAAAGATTTTTGAAACTCAAAACCTGACCGACGGTGCCTCAGTAATGGTCAAATTTGGAAGAGAAATAGTACCTGATCACCAGCAATGCATTGCACATGCTATACATCTATATACATGCTATATCTTTTATTCAAAAACTGCTGAAAATTCAGTTGAAGGGGAAAGTGACCCTACCCCTGAAGATGAAGCCATCGAAGAAGATGAACACTCTGCACATGAGTTAAGCGAAGATGAATGTGAAATTTTATGCACTGATACAATTTTTGAGTCTGACATAGATGACGTAATTGTTCTTCCAAAACTTCGAGAAGATTACTTAAAAGTAATAAATAAGGTGAGAAAAATCTGCCGCATATTTCGAAAGTCTCCTTTGAAAAATGAGAGATTGCAGGATTTTGTCAAAGATGAATTTAATGGAAAGGAAATGAAGCTTATCCTTGACTGTAGAGCGAGGTGGAACAGTCTTTTGGCCATGATAGAAAGATTTTTGAAACTCAAAAATTGCATTCCAAAGGCCCTCAGAGTGATACGCTCAACAGAGACGATTTCAAATGAAGACTGGAATGCTCTAAAGAGCCTCTTTGACACGCTTCGTCCACTGGAAATTGTTTTGAAGGGACTCTGTTCCGAAGATGCAAATTTGCTCAAAGCTGAATCTTCCATGAAGTTCATTTTGGATAAATTTGAAAGCAAAAACAATCCTTTAGCTTTTGAGCTACGTCAGTGTCTCATTGATCGCTACTCATCGAGAAGACAAAAAAGAAGCTGTGGCCTTGCTGAGTTTTCTCCACAATCCCGAGGTCTTGAAAAATGAATCATCAGCACCGTTCCTCTTTCCTTCAAGACAAGCACTTAAGAAGTATGCGGATCATACATTTAAGAGGCTTTTTCCAGAAGTTTGCCAGATTTCAGAAACAGACGACCAAGTCCAATCAATTGCTTCGAAACTCGAAGATTCACAATGCAGCTCAGGTCGTGAAGTAAATGATGACGATCAACTTATGAATGAGTACATGTGTGAGATGAACAAACTGAAAATGAAACCCAAGAAAGATTCTTCTGAGACCTTTGACGTAAATAATGAATTCAAATATTTTGAAGCTACTTTGAATAGAAGCGAAAATTTGGATCGAATGTACGAGGCGTTGCTTACAATAAAAGCCACCAGCGTAGAGTCCGAGAGAGTGTTTTCAACTGCTGGTTTATTCGTCACAAAGATTCGATCAAGAATGTCAGATCAGACACTTAATGCTCTTTGTTTTCTCAAGTGTTATTTCAAAAATCAAGTTCGATAATAAACTTTTTAATTCAAATGTTACACATACTTGATTGAATCAATTAAAACCTTATTTCTGTTTAATATTTTGATCATTTACCTCCCTAAAAAGCATACAGAACCCATCGGTGAAAACCGGTAAAAACCGGCTTTAAGAATATAGCGACGGTGGAAACCTGTTTTGCACTTTTCGGTTATTTTCCATCCCTAATATGTATACGGATGCTCACTAAAGACGAGTAATTCTTGATGGTCCCAATCATTCGGTGATTGTAGCGGATGTCATTTTTTTCACATCCGCGGATGCAGATGCGGATGTTTGATTTCAACATCCGCGGATGCGGATGCGGATGCGGATGTCTACATTTTCGTTATTTTTTAGGATATATTCGAGATTTGTTGTGTTTAACGTATATAATAAGTTATTATATAGAGAGAGCTGTAGCTATAATGTAGTATAATTGATTAATTGTACAATAATTGCTGTACTTTTCCTTGAACATATAAAATAATAGCAAGCATCTAACTAATATAGAAATCAATTAGTGAATTCGTCTGCAAATAAATTCGTTATATTTTGTTGAGTTTCAGCCACAATTAGAAACCATAATTGTGTTACCCGACCTCTTTCCCCAACCTCCACCCTTATAGAAAGAGATCTTTAATTAGCTTGATAACTATTTATATTAAGTTTAAAGTTTTATTAGGCATATTTATAAATGAGTAATTAAAATAAAGTAAACTAAGATGTTCATCGTTTAATATTCAAATTTAATTATAGGAAGGTTATGCTTAAGGAACATTAATTTTTCTGCCTTTTCTGCTGCCAGTCTGTTTCTCTTTTCATCATATATTAATCCAGCACTCTGCTAAATAATCTCTCGCTTGGTACGCTTGTTGGAGGACGTGCTAAATGTTTCCTTGCAAGTTTACTCAAGTATGGATAGATATTCTGCGCATTTTTTCACCAACTAATAGGATTGTCACATGCAGCCAGGCGTTTTTCTTGGTGATAGCTCTCGATCATTTTTACTACATCTTTTGACATCGCGTAGGTCTCGTCATCGCTGCTTGACTCAAGAAACTGAGAGAGAGATTCTGTGATAGATTTGCTTGTTGAAGGTGTTGGTTCTGTCACTGAAACTTTTATTCTTTTGGTGGGTGGCGAAGCGACAGATTCAAGAGATTGAAGCTCTTCAACTGCTTTGCCAAGTGATGATTTAACTCGTTCTAATGTACTAGGTGAAAATAACTTAGCTTTGTAACGTGGATCTAAGTAGGTTGCAAGAGAGTAACTTCATACAAGAACAGCCTCTCGTCTTGTCGCTTGCATCACTTTTGCGCACAATGAACTAGTTCTATTATTATAGTAGAATTTGATAATTTCCGCTTATTAATGACGTTTTATCTCAACGGTCCACATCCGCACGACATCCGCAGTCCAAAGTGCGGATGCAGATGCGGATGCGAGAAAATGTGCGGATGTTCCGCGGATGCGGATGCGGATGTGACCTACATCACTAATATATATAATATATATATATATATAATATTATATATATATATATGAAAATTATTTCACGAAAGTAACACGTGAAAAATATTTATGATGAATAAAACCACGAAGGAAAGGAAACACAAAAGGTGCTCAAGCGCTTTCGTCTAATGACATCCTCAGGAACACTGAAGTACATAAAAGGTTACGGCCTATATATAGGTTACAGAAAGAAAAAAATAAATAAAGAAATAAATAACACACACACAAACATACATAATATATATATATATATATATATATATATATATATATATATATATATATATACATACATATCTACACACACACACACACACATATATATATATATATATATATATATATATGCAATAAACAGAGAAGTAAAAATAAAAATTAAAAATTAAAGGATTAACAAAGAGGCACACAGATTTGTAAGGAAAAATATCGATTTTTAGCACAAGATCAAATGAATTATAAAAATACAAATTTATACTGGAAATCTGCCCGGGTTTTAACACTTTGCCTTTTATAGTCAAGTTTCGATATATATAAAAATAAAATGAAGATTAAAAGTTAATAAAGTAGCATACAAGTTTACCAAAGATTTAGCGTCCTACCCTTTTTATCTAAATCTGTTTTGAAGGAATTCAAAACAACAGGATCGAGTTGAAAAAGACCTTTGCTTATGTTGAAGTTATTTGAAAGTTGGATAATGGCAGACTCAAGAATATTTCTATTAACAATGTTGCTAGAGTGAAATAAAACTGAAGCATTATTCCAATCAATACAGTGGGATAACTCTGACAAATGGACAAAAAGAGCACTGGACAACTGTCCTGTTCTAACGGAATATTGATGCTGTTTTATACGTGTGTGCAAATCCTTTCCCGTCTGACCTATGTAAAAGGAATCACATTGTTTACACCCAATTCTATAGATAATGCCTGAATTATTGGTAGGGCTATTTTTTACTATGATATTTTTCACAATATTGTTATATGAAAATACTACATTAATATCCAAAAGTTTAAGTACATTAGCAATGCCTAAAACCTGGCAACCCTATGCGCCCTATTATTAGCTCGGTGGGCTCTATTACTTATAAACTCTCCAAATGGCTTGTCAAAGTCTTGTCCCCCATTCTCGGAACTATCTCTGATTCACATGTAAAAAATTCCATGGATCTTACTGAAAAATTGAATAATGCACGTACTGAAACTAACGATAGATTGATCAGTTTTGACGTTTGTTCATTGTTTACAAAAGTGCCGATTGATGATATGCTTAACTTTCTCTCCCAAGAATAACATAAGTATGACCTGCCACTACCTTCACACATTGTTTTGGAACTTATTAAGCTTTGCATCAAAGCCTGTAAATTCACTTTCAATAACGAGTATTATCAACAAGTGTTTGGGATGGCCATGGGCAACCCCTTATCGCCCCTCCTCTCCAATATTTATATGGAGTTTTTCGAAATTACTTATATTCCGAGAATCCTGGGGGTTGGCATCCCTTGGTTGCGGTACGTCGACGATATTTTGTGTATCTGGCCCATGAATCGTGACCTGGATAACTTCCTCCTTCAGTTAAATGATCAAGTCCCCTCCATTAAGTTTACTTTAGAAGTGGAACAAGACAATTCAATCCCATTTTTGGATGTGCGTGTACATACGGAAAGCCCAGGTTTTAAGTTTAGTATCTATCGGAAACAACAAACAATTTGTCCTACGTACACTTTTACTCGGGACATGACACCCCCACTAAGAAGGCCATTTTTTCATCAATGTTTCTCAGCGCCCTTAGGATCGCCAGTCCGGAATACATCGATGCCGAATTGGAAAAAATCAACGGTATTGGAAGTGATCTGTGTTATCCATCTGCGTTTATGGAATCTTGTCTCAACAAGGCAAAACGAACTTTCTATCGTGTCAATAATAACACTCGTACTTTGTCAAAAAATATTTTAGTACTTCCATTTTTCCCGGGCTTTTTAGGCATTGCTAATGTACTTAAACTTTTGGATATTAATGTAGTATTTTCATATAACAATATTGTGAAAAATATCATAGTAAAAAATAGCCCTACCAATAATTCAGGCATTATCTATAGAATTGGGTGTAAACAATGTGATTCCTTTGACATAGGTCAGACGGGAAAGGATTTGCACACACGTATAAAACAGCATCAATATTCCGTTAGAACAGGACAGTTGTCCAGTGCTCTTTTTGTCCATTTGTCAGAGTTATCCCACTGTATTGATTGGAATAATGCTTCAGTTTTATTTCACTCTAGCAACATTGTTAATAGAAATATTCTTGAGTCTGCCATTATCCAACTTTCAAATAACTTCAACATAAGCAAAGGTCTTTTTCAACTCGATCCTGTTGTTTTGAATTCCTTCAAAACAGATTTAGATAAAAAGGGTAGGACGCTAAATCTTTGGTAAACTTGTATGCTACTTTATTAACTTTTAATCTTCATTTTATTTTTATATATATCGAAACTTGACTATAAAGGCAAAGTGTTAAAACCCGGGCAGATTTCCAGTATAAATTTGTATTTTTATAATTCATTTGATCTTGTGCTAAAAATCGATATTTTTCCTTACAAATCTGTATGCCTCTTTGTTAATCCTTTATTTTTTAATTTTTATTTTTACTTCTCTGTTTATATATATATATATATATATATATATATATATATATATATGTGTGTGTGTGTGTGTGTGTGTGTGTGGTGTGTGTGTGTGTAGATATATATATGTTTGTGTGTATGTTATTTATTTATTTATTTTTTCTTTTTTTTTTCTTTCTGTAACCTATATATAGGCCGTAACCTTTTATGTACTTCAGTGTTCCTGAGGATGTCATTAGACGAAAGCGCTTGAGCACCTTTTTGTGTTTCCTTTCCTTCGTGGTTTTATTCATCATTATATATATATATATATATATATATATATATATATATAGTTACCATTCTTATGGACTGTGATATGAGTGTTGCTGTATCGGTCTGTGGCCGTTTAGATTGACAATTGTTATTCATCCTTAGACTAGCCTAGGCATAGACTAATTAGACTTAATGGCCAGGAAAAGAAATTAAACTGCCTTACTTACTTAATGGTGTACAGTAAGTTCAGTTATCTGAATTACAATGTTTTAACCAGTAGAAGAAGCACTGACTGTAGCAATTCCAACGAATTCAGTCCGAGGGCAAATAAGCCGAGGCCTATTTGATGTCTTTATTATTAGTTTTCTGGGTGCTGCTGTAGGCTTTAGACGTTTTCTTTTATGTTTCGGCTTAATTTTAGATCCATTCTTCCACAATTAGCCACCCAGATATTAAAAAGATCTCCGGTTGTAAGGAAATTAAAAAAACTTTTACTGGAAATTTCTACATTGTTGCAGAATACCGCGGCAGACTTTAAAGGCATTTTGCATTTATTTACAATATACAACTTTAATTAACTTTGAATATGAAACGCCATTAATTTTTTGCTTCCAGTTGAGTCGTTACGTTATCAATCCCCAGCATCTTTGATTGGCTTTGATTAAGTCGGAATCGGATGCATTGTATATCCTCATCAAGAAAGGTGGTCAGATAATATGTCAGTAAATCTTAGTTACTAGTCAATGCACTATTACTATATTGATACCAATAGTCAGATTACTCGTGTGAAATGTGAGGGTAGTACAATACGCTGTTTCTCATTAAGAAATAGGGTAGTCAGATGGTACAATAGTAAATGTTAGTTACTAGTCAAATGCATTAGCAAATATTGTAAAATAGTTGAATGACTTTCTTCATTGGTTCGCGATCTTGTTCACTTGACTTGTTTCAATTTTAATATGTTGACTAGTTAAACGCTAAAAGAATTATGGATAGTTTTGGTATGAGTAAAATAGTCAATGGACTACAAAACTAATCGATTACTATATTAACAGTATAGTAATTTAACTATCGTTTCTAGAACAATTAGGAATATGACTGAAATTAGGAATATGACTGAAATCTTTTTTCTCGGTGTATGCTACTGTCTTGCGTTTTTTCTTCACATGTCTTTATTTCTGTTTCTCTTTTGGATCTTACTTCGTACATTTGCTGTTCTCGTCATCATCTTCCTTCCCCTTGACGACTGTTTCACTATTCTTCTTGCATTATACAGAGCAAGCGAGTTTACTGGAACTGCACTTTCTTGACAGATGAATATAACTCCTTTACTTTGTTTTACACTCATTATGAGAGACATTATCACCACCCCGTTTCATTCATGCCAAGTCGAATAGATACTGGCAGAAGTCCCTACTTATGGCCCTTACCGGTGGAAGATTTGCATACTTCGCGGAGTTGTTTATATCGATCGCCCATTGCTATGTTATTTAATACAGAATCCAGTGATAAATGCTTTGCCTGTTTTTCATCCTATGCGAGTGGGAGAAGTTGCCTCCCTATCGCTGTGAGGAAGTGGGAGGTATAGCGGAAGATGAAAGTAACGCCGAGGTTTATCTAATTGGTCAAAGGAATAAAGCCAAGAGTATAGCTGTAGAGGTATGGGGGGAGGGGGGGAACAACGCCTTTCTTTGTTTTAGGTCTAGATTGTGCGAGGAAAATGATTTTAGATGAAAATTTTGATCACAAAGAACAATTTCATTTTCTTTTCACATAAAGCTTTGTCATTTCTGCATTTAATTTACAACACTTTGCGTGCACAAGATATTCACACAAGCATTGACACTTTATGCATTTTCTAATTATAGATTTTCATTTCACTTTCACTTTGACTTAGAACAAGACGCGTGTTAACATTTCATAGGACAAACCAATAGTCAACACACACATAAGTATTTTAATAATTTTATAAACCCAAATTATATGTCGATTTTTTTTATTCAAATTGGTCATCAGGGATTTGAAATTTAAATGAAAAATTTTTTTTTTACATTGTTAAAGAATGAAAATACCTTGAACTTAAGGAAAAACAATTACTTTAAATATTGGTATTCAATTTATGAAACTAAACTAAAATTATTTTATTCTCTGGAGTAATAAAACTATTTAACATCATTTTAGCTACGGTATAGGAGGAACAAATTCTAGTACTGTATATTATGGAGTGAGCTAAAGAAAAACATTTAAACAAATTTGAAATTTAAAAATATGAAAATTAAAAGTTTGCACATTAGATTAGTAAAATTTATGAAGAGAATTGATTTTTTTTTTAAGTATAGGCAAAGAATCGGCATCGGTATCGGCAGTTTTTCATGGAATCGACATCGGCTAAATTTTGGAATCTGTACATCACTAATATATATATATATATATATATATATATAATATATATGATGCAATCCACAAGGAAAAGGAAAAAAATATTCCAAGATCTTTCGTGTATTCAACAGTAAACCTCGTCAGGGAATTCTCTGACGAGGTGTACTGTTGAATACACGAAAAGCCTTGGAATAATTTTTTTCCCTTTTCCTTGTGGGTTTGCATCATTCATTTATTTCACGTGTTTAATTGTGAAATTCATCTCGTGTATAAGAAATAAACATATACAGAGGGTTGAATAGGCACCAAGATTATTGTCCTCAAAAACAAACGGCAAAGCTCATCGAGGGAATGCCAGAAAGTGTATTACCTTTACGTAATGTAATGGGGAAAAAAACACGATTCGAAATATATTGATTTAATAAATTTTTTTTATTATTTATTGACTTTTATTATTAAATCAAAAATATGGAAAAACAGAAATTGTCTATCGACCTTTGTCAATACTCTGTGTGTGTGTGTGTATATATATATATATATATATATATATATATATATATATATATATATATATATATATATATATATATATATATAAATTTATAATTTTACTTCAAGAATTAATTGTTTACAAATACAAAATTTAAAGTTTGAGGAAGACTATTTAACTTTAAAAGAATCTTAAGCAAAATAAGTAGTAGAAAATTATGTTAAAAAAACTTGAAGCAAAATACCATTTGAATATTGAAGCAAAATACCAATACATTAAATTTTTTCAGAGCTATTTGCTTACTGCATTTACAATAGAGTGTACCTTTAACCCCGAAATCCACAAAATATTCTCGAGAGCCAAAGTAAAAAAATTGTACATTTTCTACACTTTAGTTTTGAAATTTAATTTGGGCAAACTAAAATAAGTTTTGACTACCCAAATTGAAGAACTCTTTCGTTATTAACGAATAATTTCGCTGAAGTTTCGCAATTTTGTCGAAGAAATTATATTAATGAAAAAGGTTGTGCGGGGTCTTTGTGTCCCAATAGTAGAGATTTTGAAACAGTCTATTCGCTATTTGTTTTCGAGATTATAAAGACTGATTTTTAAGATCATAAATTTGGTCACCAGTAACTACGAAGGCAGTATACTGCATTCTTTTGGGTGTAAATTAATTGCATGATAAACTTACCTTTTTAATTATAGTTTGGTAATGGAAGGCCTTGAATGGGGGTCATTAATCTTAAGTTTATACTTACAGTTGATATAAAAAAAATCTTCATTTTATATAAAAACACTTTACGAGAATATAAAAACATTTTTATACGGTTTTATATAAGTTTAAGCCAAAGAATGTTGAATCGTTAAAATTTTTGCTTGAATGACGTTATAAAAAATGTTTTAAATAGTTAAAAATCTCTCGCATCCATTTATTTTATACACCAATATAGATTTTCCTTTTTTCGACCTATGGACGTGTGTGTGTGTGTATATATATATATATTTTAGGGAAACTAGAGTGAGGTAAAACGTGCAGCGCAGAAGAGGTTTCGTCTCTGCGTCTGCGGGCCGCGTCCCGAGCCTCTCTATCTATTACACCATCCAGGAATTCAAAAAATCCTTTTGAAGTGTAGTCTTTGATTGTACCTGCTTTTATCATATGCTCTTTCAGAAATGCGCTAGTTAACCCTTCACTAACTGGAGACAGGTTAGTGTGTGTGTATATATATATATAATATATATATATATATATATATATATATATATATATATATATATATATATTTATTAGTGGTGGACCGGATGTCAGTTTTTCAACATCTGCGGATGCGAATCTTTAATTTCAATATCCGCGGATGCAGATGCGGATATTCAGTTAATCTATCAATATAATATAGAATTATGAATATATGACATAATTTTTCAAATTTCGTGATTTTACTATTATGGCAGGCAATGCATAAGAATTAAAATTAATATTAATGTTTTCATTATGATAAAAATAATAACTTTCTCAAGAGTTTCAGCCACAGAAAATTCAATGAAACAAGTTTCATTCAATTTTCTGTGTTACCAGATATTTATATTTTGAGGTTTATATATTTGTTTGTTCATTACTAATTAATACTTTACATGAAATGTGCATGACTGGGCCTTATAAGCTACTTTATAAGCTAATTTAATTGTAAATTGCATAATTTATTAGAGGTAATATCCGCATAACATCAGCAGTCAGAAGTGCGGATGTTAAAAATGATGCGGATGCGGATATCCGGTCCACCACTAATATATATATATATATATATATATATATATATATATATATATATACAGTATATACCTTTGGGGGCTTTGGGGGAAGGGGAGTTAATAAATATATATATATATATATATATAATATGAAAGGAGAGTGGGACCGAAGGTAGGGGAAGAGGTTAGAAAAAGAAGCTGAATCAAATTTTTATTATTTGACAAACAACAGCACCAGCATTCGCCCTTGGCCCCTCCTTCCTGCATATAAAAAAAATAAAGTTTACAACTTTTAAAATAAATAGTTTTAATTAATTAAGTGAACAAAGATTAACAAAATTGGTCATTTTTATTGGTTTAGTCGTAGAGGAGGAGAGAGTTTTCAGTAACTAATGGGATGGTTGACAAACTAGGAGGTAGAAACTGAAGGGTTTTGGTCAAAGGTAAACCCATACTTTCTCCAAAGGGGTGGAATAGATTTCTTAGTGGGATGAAGGCAATGAAAGCCAGTCTCCCTGAAGGGTTAACTTGCGCATTTTCAAAAAATCGTAATAAAACGAGATGCGTTCAGCTTAAAAGCTGCATTCAAAAAGATTTTTTTTTGTGGGGAAAGGGTTCCTGGATGGTGTTGTGGATAACGTACTTGGAACGTGACTCAACGGCGCAAGAACGAAGCCTCCTCTGTGCAGTACGTTTTAGTTCAGTCTCCGTATTAATATAAATCTGCGATTATTCTCTCTCTCTCTCTCTCTTCTCTCTCTCTCTCTCTCTCTCTCTCTTTATATATATATATATATATATATATATACACACACACTGTATAGAGGGTGAGCGAAAAGTCCCTGTGCACCTGTCCACTTCCAACACAGTACAGGTATAGGTTCACTACACTTCTTGTAGGTGCACAGGGACTTTTCGCTCACCCTGTATATAATATATACATATATATAAATAAAATCTATTTATAGTATTCACTTTTCCCACCAGGACTAATATAGATACATAAATTGAATTTCAGTTTATCGTAGTCTGATTTACAGATCTACAGAAGCTAAGGCTAACAAAGACCCTAAGATCCACTCTAAGATTAGCCCAAGGAAAAGAAAAGAGTAGGAGGTTAAGAGAAGAGAATAAGGGGTTAGTAAGTAGCAACACCTATCACTCGTGGGTTAACATTCCTTCCGAAAAAGAGAAAAAAGACTCACCATCATCATCCGCCGGCCACTGCCGACAAGTCAGAAAAATAGTCGGAGAGAAAAGGAAAGATTGCAGAACGGTCCTCTACTCCATAGGGAGGTAGAGCCCACTCTGCCGGAAAGGGGTGAAAGATGAAAAGAAGTATAATAAGAACGCTTACAAACCATGCAATACATTCTTAACTCAAGAACAACACATTCTTCCAGCTGTTGCAGACCGATCCTCTACCCCATAGGGAGGTAGAGGATGCAGCCCACTAGGTTGGAAAGGCGTGAAAGATGAAAAGAAGTAAAATAAGAACGCATTACAAACCATGCAACACATTCTTAACTCAAACACTATCATACCATGCAAACTACAGACATGCGATAGAGTTACGGACATGCAAATAAGGAGAGAAGAAGGAAAAAAGTATAAAGAATAACAAAAAGTGGGTTAATTTACTCAACAAGCTACAACTAAGTTCGTGTTAGTCTAATTTTTTTTTTTTTTTTTTTTTTTTGCATACCAAGCAATTTATAGGATAAAACTATTGAAAATGAAGAGTATGGATTTTTCATTCATTAAATACACTGAAAAATGGATCTCACTCGTTAAAACATTAACTTTTACGTTAGTTAAATGTCATTGTTTGAAGTGAATGAAGGAGAAATTAACAAAAAGTACGTAGAGAGAAAAGGGTTTCATGAACCTTTGACGAGAACTCGGAAGACATTTTGAAGTTCAAAAATTTTGGAAAATTAAAACAAAAGCGTTGAAAGGAAAACAGGAAGCGAAAAATACATAATTTTTGGCGTGGTAGGGGAGGGATTGGACTGGGGGTGGGTGAGGGTGGGGGGGGGGGGTAAAGAATTCGGTAAGAATTTTGTGAAAACGTTTATAAAGAATGAAATATAATTGTAAAGAAAAAAAATTGTCTGAAAAAATATTCTAACAAAAAAAAAAAAATTCAACCACATTTTGAGGATAATTGGAGCGGAACTTAAAAATGCAAAAGCTATATATATATATATGACGAGAAATTATTATGGATTTTTGTGAAATTTCGTTTTTTTGTGGTTGAGGGCAATTTAAATACATATTTACTGGATAAAACACATTTATTTTGACGTCTTAATGCAGATATGCCATATTAGTATTTAGTTTGACCCCCCCTTAGCTGATAATAGTGCCTGCACACGTTTTGGCATACCAAGAATCAAAGTCTGGCAAAAAGTTTTGATTTTAGCTGAGTGAAACCAGACGTGTATGAGTCGTTCAATGAGCTGCACTTTTGTAGTAATTGGTATTTGATGAATCTCATCCTTCAATTCATCCCATAAAGTCTCAATAGGATTCATGTCTGGTGAATTACCAGGCCATGGGAGCAATCTGACGCCATTTTGTGAGCACCACGTCTTAACTTTTTTTGCGGTATGGCATGGAGCTGAGAATTGCTGGAATATCCATGCTTCATTTCCATACCAATCTTTTGTTTGACGTAGTAAACGATCTCTCAATATAGTGCCATTAATGATGTGCAACCGACCTGTCCCATGCATTGAAATAGCTCCCCACATCATAATTTTTTGCGGAAATTTAACTGTTTTCTTCAAACATTCCGGCAAAAATCCTCCCCAAGTCGACGCCGGACGGTTTGAACGCGATCATGAAGCACTGCTATAGTTGATTCGTCAGAGAAGACAACCTGAGATAAAATAAAGTTATTTCAACCACTAGACATGGAGGCAAAGCAAGTTATCTTGCTGTATCCTTAAGATGTTTCTTGTGAAAATGGAGGTAATGTAACAGGCAGAGCTGGGCATTTGCGGCATATTTTGCGGTACTGCGGTACTACCGCAAACCGCAAACCGGAACCGCATAACGCAGTACCGCAAAGGATCGCTGAAAGTACCGCAGTACCGCTACCGCATTCAAATTTCCGCGTACCGGTTTGGTAGTTTGGTAGTACCGCAGTACCGCAGTACCGCAAAATATGCCGCAAATGCCCAGCTCTGGTAACAGGGGCAGTAAGAAAATGGAGGTAATGTAACAAACAGGGGCAGAAAGAAAAGTTTCTAAACATCACAACTATTATAGAATATAATTTTACCTCCTTCCAATCATCCGAAGTCCACTTTTCATGTTTTGGCCATGCGCAACGGGCCTGCCTCATTGCCTCGGTGAGTCGTGGTTTCTTCCTAGGACGATAAACTCGGAACCCACATTCTAAAAGCCGATTGTTTACTGTCCTTCGGCTCACAATTACACCCTCTTCTGCCAACATGCTAGATATCTTCCTGCATGACGCCCTTCAGTCGTTCAAAGCCATGTTTATTATTTTTCTATTCAATCTTGAATTAGTGCACTTCTTTTGGCCACAGTTTCCGATCCGTCTCGACTCGGTTTCTTCACCTTTAGCAATTTTTTTGTTGATCACACTGACTATTTGTGTTGATACACTAAGTTTTCTAGCTATTTCTGTTTGTTCGAGCAAGCTACTTCCCAATAAAACTTTAATTTGTCCTACTTTACGAGGACTTAAATCTTTTCTTTTACCCATCTTTCACAATATTCCTAGAAATCTTTGTCAGCTGTGAAAATAAAGGAAAATATTGAATAGGTAGCTTCAGTTTAGAGAAACTATGCATATACAACATTAAAAACACAAAAAACGTAAATCAAAACATGTAGCACCACCACACACCACGCACTAAGTAATATTGGGGTGACTGACTGTACCGCGTGGTAGTTTGAATGAGTGTTACCACTCTGTATACTCCTCAGTGTTGCCATACATGAACATTTTATTTACTAATATGCCAGAAAAGTACTAACACAATATAACAGTGGCTAAATAAATAACTTTTACATCAATTATTTAAGTTTAAGGAAGCTTTTAATACGAAAAACAAAAATTTTAGAAAAATCCATAATAATTTTTTTAGTACTATATATATATATACATTTTAACTGCAAACACGCAGTATAATTAACGTAAAGAACGACGCTTGTATAGGAGAATATTCCGCGCAAGATGAGGAGAGAGAACGAAACAAATGAAAAAATGAGGTAACCACCCGGGAATGTACGGCATGCGGGAGGTGCCCCCTTGGGGCATTGGTTTCTGCGCGTATGTAGGAGAATTACGGCATTTGTTCTAGTGAGGCCCATGGTGTAATGGTTATCATATGTGACCGGCAATCGGAAGATCCCGGGTTCGATTCCCGGGTGGTTACCTCATTTTTTCATTTGTTTCGTTCTCTCTCCTCATCTTGCGCGGAATATTCTCCTATACAAGCGTCGTTCTTTACGTTAATTATACTGCGTGTTTGCAGTTAAAATGTATATAATGTACGGCATGCGGGAGGTGCCCCCTTGGGGCATTGGTTTCTGCGCGTATGTAGGAGAATTACGGCATTTGTTCGAGTGAGGCCCATGGTGTAATGGTTATCATATCTGACCGGCAATCGGAAGATCCCGGTTCGATTCCCGGGTGGTTACCTCATTTTTTCATTTGTTTCGTTCTCTCTCCTCATCTTGCGCGGAATATTCTCCTATACAAGCGTCGTTCTTTACGTTAATTATACTGCGTGTTTGCAGTTAAAATGTATATAATGTACGGCATGCGAGAGGTGCCCCCTTGGGGCATTGGTTTCTGCGCGTATGTAGGAGAATTACGGCATTTGTTCGAGTGAGGCCCATGGTGTAATGGTTATATCTGACCGGCAATCGGAAGATCCCGGGTTCGATTCCCGGGTGGTTACCTCATTTTTTCATTTGTTTCGTTCTCTCTCCTCATCTTGCGCGGAATATTCTCCTATACAAGCGTCGTTCTTTACGTTGATATATATATATATATATATAATAACTTTTTAGTGTTTTATTTTAAAACCATCAGTGTTAAAAAATTTATTTTGGAAGTTAATCTTGAATTCTTAATATTTTCATTGTTAACCCTTTCAGGACGACTGGTACAAATTGGTAGCGTTTCAGATACACGCATTCATAACTGAACCCTACAAAATATTCCGGCCTTAAAGGATTAATTAACTCTACTGCACAATTGATGCTCATATTTAAAATTAATTCAATGTTTATGTTAACGAATTTCAATTACGTTAAAACAAATTTTATGAATGTTAAATTATTTTATAAGATTTCGGTCTTTTTATTAGTCACTAAAATCTGATCAAAAGAATTTGAGAATAATCTATGGCCTAAGACATGTAGGCTACATTTCAGTTATTCTCAGTCAACTACCGTCATTTTCAATCTATTTCCGTCATTTTCAATCTATTTCCACCATTTTTGATGTTTCGCCATTTTTAATCTATTTCCGCTATTTTTAATCCATTGCCGTCATTTTCAATTTATTTCCGTCATTTTCAATCTATTTTGGGTTTGGGTGGCCAAACTGTAGCATATAGTATACCAATGTCCCCCAGTTCGATTCCTGTAGCGAGACCAAAATTTATGGTTCGGATATGCGTCTTTGTCACCTAATTAGTATCTCTCTGAAAGTGAAACGACGCTGGATGTGTTCAGTAGTTGGATGGGTGGGTGGGTGGCCGTCTTCCGCGTTCAGATGATGAGGTGACCCACATAGAGTTCGGGTTCCACGTAAAGCCGTAGGATTCCTCCGTCACATGATCTTTGCCACCACGCAGGAGGATAAAAATTCAAAACATTATCACTGTCATCCGTCTCATTAACATCGTAAACCTGTCTGAACATACAGGGTAGTCCAAAAATGAATACTTAAGGGGAACCTCCTTCCTGCATATTGATTGTCTAATAATTATGCACTGAATTTACCGTACGTGGCATGGTGGTGATGATGGTGGAGGTGATGATGCCTTTCGAGGAAGACTTCAATCGGTTATAAAAAAAACGCCATAACGATATAAAAACATTGAAGAATTTTTTTTTTGCCCAAAGACAAAAATAAAATCCAAATCCAGTTAATTTTTATTATTTTTTTTTTTGTTCTGTCATTTAATCCAATCCAATTCTAGTGAAGACTTTTAATTTCATTTCTTCGAACACCAAATTTTTTAGGAAAACTTCTCAAAGTAAAACTTCGATACTCGCGTGCTGTCGGAACTCGACGGAAAAATAACCGCGAAGAAAAAAAAGAATTGCTCGTGATCTCAGAAAATATGGCACTAAAAGCAAGCAAAAAGATGGTGCCTCCTCAATTTTGCCTCTAGTGACACTGAGCGAATTAGTAGAAGGCCAATCTGGCTCACCAACATTGATAAGCAACTCAGTTTCAATTTTATGACATCCCTACCCAACGTCGAATTTTGATTACCCGGATTTCCTTCCAGTTTTTGCTTTTGTTTTTTCTGAGGGACGAGGGGAAAAAGGCGACTATTGGCGGTATAAGTTCCTTTAAATTTTTATATTAACGTCAAATGCTTGTTAATTAACGGTTAAAATGGTTTTTAACGTCACACGAATTCGTGTTCTTGTTTTTTGGGGCAATTATTTTATTTTAGTTATTTGAGAGAGTAATTAATAGTTACAGGAAAGGAGGAAAAAAGGACTAAAATTAAAAAAAAAATGATCACAAGGACAAAGATTTTTAAAAATATTTTTTTTTTATTATTATTATTATTATTATTATTATTATTATTATTATTATTATCATTATTATTATTATTATTTCTTTGGAAAGCTACTTAATCATATAAAATATTATTTTTATACCTTTCCTTGCGGGTTACACAGTGCCAGTTTCTCGACGTGGCATGTTATAGACAAATTTTGCAGAAATAGATTAAGTTAGGTTAACATGGGTTACGTTATTAGAGTGTCGACGAAAATTCTATGTAGTAATTAGTGAAGAGGGTCAGAAATGTGGCACGCCCACTAATGGGACCCATTGCACTAACTATTATTATTATTATTATCATTATCAGCAGCACACCACCACCACCACCAGCACTGGAAGTGAAGCCCCCGATCTCAACGTCTTCACTTCGCTTATGAGGAAACGGTGTTACCCAGTGAGATACGGACACTCACAAATTTATATATATATATATATATATATATATGGGTTGACAAAAGTAAATAGACACCTTCCGTTTTCCATAGTTTTTTATTTGATAATAAAAGTAAGTAAATAATAATAATAGATTTATTGAATAAATATATTTAGAATCGTGTTGCTTTCACCTTTGTATTATGTAAAGGTGACACACGTTCTGACATTCCATTGATGAACTTTGCCATTTATTCTTGAGAAAGATCATCCTGTTGTCTATTTAATTTTGTCAACCCTCTGTGGGTACTCTTCTTACTTCTCTCTTTCTCTTTCTCTTTCTCTTTAGCTATTAATTTATCTATTTAGTTACTTGTTTATCAATTTATCTATTCGAAAATCTGAATTCCAACCCTAATTTTCACCTGATTCCCACGAACACAAAGGTAAAAAATATTAACTAAATGAATCAAAGATGGATGATAGAATTCTACACAGACACCTCGCATTTCCCCTTCGAAGGTTCGAGGCTGGACCACGCCATCCTGAAAGTGTTATGAGTTAAAGATGATAAATTGAACGACGGCTTTGATAACGTTTAGTTTATTCTCACCTCATAAATTAGGGTTAATCTTTTAAGTCTTTAATGGCGTAAAATTAAACACAAACTCTCGTTCATTTCTGTCAGATTTTGAGTCCTTTAAATATTTCTGGAACACATACACATTTCATTAGTTTATAGGCACTTTAGGCTGTAAACTAGTAATATATATATATATATATATATATATATATATATATATATATATATATATATATAACGGGTGTGCCATAAAAAAGGGTATATTTTAAAAAGGCTATAAAATCAACATTTGTCATTTAATTTTAATAAAACTTCTACGCAATAAAACATGTATTTATCTATATGTGAACAAGTTTTCAGACTAAAATATCAAATAATTCAAATTCTATCAACATTTAACGAAAGAGTATGATTTTTCTACTTAACATGCAAAAATTATTAAACCTTTTTAATATTTTTTTTTTATAAAAATAATTTTTAACGTAAAATTTACCTGAAATTATTAAAAAAATTGTTCGAAATGCTTTCCTTCCATTTCAATAACTTTTTTTATTCTTGGCCGGAATTCATCTATGGCTCGATTTATTTGTTCCTATGGAAGCTCTTCCCATTTTTGAATGATGATCTCGCGTAAATGAGCGACATCTTTTATTCTAGTCCTGTAGACTTGCTCTGCTAAGTTCTCCCATATTCCGGCCAAGAATAAAAAAAGTTATTGAAATGGAAGGAAAGCATTTCGAATAATTTTTTTAATAATTTCAGGTAAATTTTACGTTAAAAATTATTTTTATAAAAAAAATATTATAAAGGTTTAATAATATATAATTTTTGCATGTTAAGTAGAAAAATCATACTCGTTCGTTAAATGTTGATAGAATTTGAATTATTTGATATTTTAGTCTGAAAACTTGTTTGCATATAGATAAATACATATGTTTTATTGTGTAGAAGTTTTATTAAAATTAAATGACAAATGTTGATTTTATAGCCTTTTTAAAATGTACCCTTTTTTTATGGCACACCTGTTATATATATATGATGAATTTCACAATTAAACACGTGAAATGAATGAATGAATGTGGGTTTACATTATATATATATATATATATATATATACGGTGTTGGGCACTAAAGCGTTAATCCGATAACAGTTAGTTAACGAAGTTAACTTTTTTTAACGGACTATTAACGGAAGTTAATTTCCATTTATCGTTATCGGACCAGTTAACTTCCGATAACTCGATATTTAGTCTGTTAAAGTCCGTTAACACGTTAACTGCGAGGAGTCATTCACAGAAGATCACCGCTCCGCGAATGAATTCAAATCGCCATAACTTCAGTCTGCCAATTCCGTCCTCTGCCGCAGTGGAACGGCTCTTCTCTCTCTGCAAGGACATCCTGAGGCCCAAGAGGTCAAGACTGGCAGTTGGGCCTAACTTTGAGAAGTTGGTCTTTCTGAAGGGCAACCAGCACATTGTGTCATAGTCTTTAATAAATGTGCCTAAAATTTAATTTTACCTTTCAGTTCCCGCCATAATAATTCTCTGGTAAATTAAAATTTAGTTAATGGTTAGTGGTTACAAGGGTTTCAAAACATGTAATCAGTACATTTTTTATTAAAAATAAAAAAAAAAGTTATTAAGCAAAAAAGTTGCAAAACTTGATAAAAATACAGTTAAATACCTATTTATTGTTGGATTTTGCATAAATAAACATTTTCTATGGGTTTTAAAGCACTTTTCCTTGATTTTTTTAAATGTTAGTAAAGAAATAGTTATCGTTAACGGATTATCGTTAACTTCCGTTAACTTTGTAGTAAAATTATCGGATTATCGTTATCGGAGTTAAAAATTGGGGTTAACGGATTATTTATCGTTATCGAAGTTAACTTTTTGGTCAACGGTGCCCACCACTGTATATATATACTGGAAACTTATGCAAATGCATATGGAAAAATATTTTGTTTTTGTTTATTCGGATAAAAATATATATATAAAAAAAAATTATTTTTAATCAACCAAATTTTTTTTATATTTAGAAATAAATTTTTTTTTTAAATAATTTGCTACAGTAAACAAAATAAAAGCAAAATTTGCATATCTTTTTTCTAGCACCAAATTTTTTAAAAATTAGATATAAATTATGTTTAATTAGAAATTACCAAAATATCTAATGAAATTTCCTGATTTTGTTTCTATTAGAACTTCTTTTAACTGAACTATTATACAGATCCACTTATCCACATTATACATACAGAAATAAATATATAATTTTTTTTACCCCAAACGGATTCGAATCGAACTTCCTGAGATTCTTCATACAACGTACAGTCGTCATTTTCTCGTTATGCCACTTTGAGTTAACGGAAAAGCTTAAATTTTCTTTAGGTGATATTTTTTATATTTAGAAGTAAAACAAAAAACAAGATTTGAAACTAAAAGAACTAATAGTAATCCTCTATGGACAGGTGCATGAACGCGTTGTCGCTCGGAAATGTGATTTATTAGTGTTTACCATTTAAATCAAAATTAAAGCAGTTATTATATTTTAACTTTACCTGGTTTAACTTTACCTGGTTTAACTTTACCTGGTTTAACTTTACCTGGCTTAACTTTACCTGGCTTAACTTTACCTGGCTTAACTTTACCTGGCTTAACTTTACCTGGCTTAACTTTACCTGGCTTAACTTTACCTGGCTTAACTTTACCTGGCTTAACTTTGCCTGACTTAACTTCATCTAATTTCTAACTTAATTTTACCTGACTTAGCCTAATTTAACTTTACCTGACTTAATCTAGTATAACCTGTAAACGCTTTTAACACCGATATAGCTCTTTGCGCGAAACCACTGAAAAGATGAAAGGACAGGAACATATATGTTAAAATTAAAACCTAATGTCATCTCTAAATTTTCCATTTTGCAGAGAGGAGAATAATTTTCCTAAAATGCTTTCGTCCTTAGAGCGCATTTTAAACAAATCCATTTCATAAAAGGAAAATGCGTTTCATAAGTTGTAAGGAGGCCTTAAAAATTCTTCAAAATAATGGTTGGCGATATAAAGCGTGTTTCGAGCGATCAAGTTACTAAATTTGAAATTTTTTGAAGTTAGTCTCCACCTTTGATGTTCTTTCTCTATTTATTTCGCACATTTTGTTGTGTCGTTATGTTGTGTTCTTGTTATATCTTTGTGTTGTGTTATTCTTATTCGATTATTTCTAATTATCAAAAACACAATAACCGTGTAAAAATTAGATAAAATAAGTAAAATTCCCCCCAAATTAAAGTAAGATAAAAGCACTAAAAACCGCGAAACTTTTCCAGAGAACTTGCTCTCTTCATTCAGGCGGCAAGACTAAAACTGACGGTAAAAATCAAAATTTAAAAGATAAATGCTAAAAATGTCATGCTTCAGGCATTTGAAATCTTGTGTAAATATCTGATTATATATATATGCGCCTCGGTGGTGTAGTGGTTAGCGTTGCTGACTACGAATCCATAGGCCCCGGGATCGAGACTCGGTTACGGCAGGTGGCGCGCAGCAAAACCCAGCTGTTCATCCTTCCGCACAATAAAGAAAGTGGTTGGTCGATAAATGGGTACCTGGGTAGCCTAGTGGTTAAGACACTGGGCTGCTGGTGGGGCGTGGTTCGGATTCCATGTAAATTATAGGTCTAATGTGGATTGAAAAGCTTGACCTTCGTCAGAATGAACAATTCGGGCGGAAATAAAACCAAAGGTTACCAAAGGTATATATATATATGTAAAAAGTGAACAATGAACAATTCCTACACCATCGTTATATGGATTCATTGTCTTCATGCAGAACTTATGTTCGTATAGTTTTATGTTGAATGTTCATTTTTACATAAGAAACCAAAATCGCCTAAGCGAGTTTTTGGGTAGAATTTCGATTTATACTTCTTTATTCATTACTGTATTTCCCTAATTCATCTTAATTCATGTTCTTTTTTGACCGCTATCCTTTATTCATCTACCTATTGTCTACTTATGCCCTATCAACTTATCAGTCTATTTTTCTCGTGTCAATCTATGAAACGCAAAACTTTTGCCTTCGTTCTAAAACGCAAAAATACGTTCTCGTATTATTTTTAAAAGTGCGTTCAACCCTCGCAAGATATTCATAAACGCTTAGTAAGTATTATCAGAAATTCCACTCATCCCAGCATAATTTGAACGCTTCTAAGATAAAAAAGGTCTCCTTTCGCTTTGATTCGAATGTATAACATTATAGCATATTATTTCAGTAGTAGATACGTCAATTAACAATTTGCTAAAATTGTAATTAAATGTAATCCTTTATAAATGTAATTGATGTAATGTACTTTAATGAAACTGTAATGAACAATAACTTGTAATGTACTTCAGTGAAACTAATTAAATGTAATGATTTAATTTATAATGTAAGAATGTACTTTAATGGAATTGTAATTAAAAAGTGAATATGAATTAATTGGTAGTTGTAATCCATAATTGTAATCATAATTGTAATGAACCAAAATTAATACGTACTCAATCATGTACTCAAAATTGTGCTGATGTGCTAATACGAAATAATCGCCTCAATAATTGTCGAATCGGCGATACTAGTCTTTTTTATTTTTTTATTTTTTATTCTTTTTAGTTGAAATCATGTGTTTAAAAAAAGGGGGGAAACTTAACCTTCGATTGTCTCCCCCAAACATTAGATTATATTATGCATGTACCATCTTCATTTACTACACTTCATTATAGGACTTCATTTAAGACACTTCTAGATTGCTCTTCTCATTAGACTTCTTCAGATTAGCACTTCATCGGGAGGGGGCAGAAGCCCCTTGCCTCCTTAACTTAAGTATTTTTAGATTCCGGCCTGAGCCATGGTCGAAAGAGGTCGAACCTCTACCCCTTGTAATTCAGAGTACCAACTGTAATTTTTAAGAAGTAAACCACCCTTTAAGAAGTTTTTTTATCTTTTTCCTTCGAGCCGTGCTCGCTTCAGAACTTAGTCAGAAAAGTCGATAATTATAAAAAGAGAAGAATTAATAAGCAGAAAGAAAAGAATTAACAGAGTGTCGACCCCCTAAGGCGACCGAAAAGAATTATAGAAAAGTATAAAGAAGAAGCATCCGTTGCAGCCTCCTAACTAGAACCCCCTTCAAATCCGAACCGACAAAGGGCCATAAAGGGGGGGGTTAACATATATATATATATAATTTAGTGATGTAGGTCGCATCCGCATCCGCGGAACATCCGCACATTTTCTCGCATCCGCATCCGCACCCGCATCCGCACTTTGGACTGCGGATGTCGTGCGGATGTGGACCGTTGAGATAAAATGTCAATAATAAGCGGAAATTATCAAATTCTACTATATTAATAGAAATAGTTCATTGTGCGCAAAAGTGATGCAAGCGACAAGACGAGAGGCTGTTCTTGTATGAAGTTACTCTCTTGCAACCTACTTAGATCCACGTTACAAAGCTAAGTTATTTTCACCTAGTACATTAGAACGAGTTAAATCATCACTTGGCAAAGCAGTTGAAGAGCTTCAATCTCTTGAATCTGTCGCTTCGCCACCCACCAAAAGAATAAAAGTTTCAGTGACAGAACCAACACCTTCAACAAGCAAATCTATCACAGAATCTGTCTCTCAGTTTCTTGAGTCAAGCAGCAATGACGAGACCTACGCGATGTCAAAAGATGTAGTAAAAATGATCGAGAGCTATCACCAAGAAAAACGCCTGGCTGCATGTGACAATCCTATTAGTTGGTGGAAAAATACGCAGAATATCTATCCATACTTGAGTAAACTTGCAAGGAAACATTTAGCCTGTCCTCCAACAAACGTACCAAGCGAGAGATTATTTAGCAGTGCTGGATTAATATATGATGAAAAGAGAAACAGACTGGCAGCAGAAAAGGCAGAAAAATTAATGTTCCTTAAGCATAACCTTCCTATAATTAAGTTTGAACATTAAACGATGAACATCTTAGTTTACTTTATTTTAATTACTCATTTGTAAATATGCCGAATAAAACTTTAAACTTAATATAAATAGTTATCGAGCTAATTAAAGATCTCTTTCTATAAGGGTGGAGGTTGGGGAAAGAGGTCGGTGGGTGCATTTGAGTTGGGTTCACGTCCCGCATCCTGGTAACACAATTATGGTTTCTAATTGTGGCTGAAACTCAACAAAATATAACGAATTTATTTGCAGACGAATTCACTAATTGATTTCTATATTAGTTAGATGCTTGATATTATTTTATATGTTCAGAGAAAAGTACAGCAATTATTGTACAATTAATCAATTATACTACATTATAGCTACAGCTCTCTCTATATAATAACTTATTATATACGTTAAACACAACAAATCTCGAATATATCCTAAAAAATAACGAAAATGTAGACATCCGCATCCGCATCCGCGGATGTGAAAAAAATGACATCCGCTACATCACTAATATATATATACACACACACACACCTTCCATTTGAACTACAGTAATGGTGAAGTGGTGAGGGGACATTTTTATTTAAATTGAATGCCACATTTTGCCAAAGGCACATTCTAAAAAATATATTTTGATTGTCTGCGTAGTCATAAGTGACTGTCATTGTACTTATTTTTTTGTTCCTTTCACTGTCATGTAAATTTTAAAGTACCCTGAAAGGACACTCTCAAACCTTATCAGATATTTCAAAGGAGACGAATTCGGAAGTACGTCCTTTAAAATTTCTGTCCTTTACCTTAAAATATGAATATATGCAGAAAATTATTCAGATTCTGAGGCTGGTTTTTTTTTAATGCATGAAGGAGGGGCCAAGGGCGAATGCTTCTAAATAAACTTAAAAGATATTATATTACAGAGTACGTAAAAAAGAACCTTTTTTTTTTGTACGTTCGTTACATTATTTTATGAGTGAATTACTAATTAAATATACTTCATTTCTTCCACACCTTTGCTGGCTGCGATTTTTTTTTTTTTTTAGCTGTTTTTCACTTTTTTTTACAAAATAAAATAGTTACCCAAATACTGTACAGGGTGTCCCAAACGTTTCTATCTATTTTGCGGAAATAATGATACTGTGAAGTATAATTTAATATATTAAGCGTAATATCGTAATTTTTATGTATTGTACAGGGTGACCTAAATGTTAGGACACAGGGGGGGAAATAATTTGTGCCACGCATTATATTGGTTTAATTATAGTAAATGGGCAAACTGAGACACATTTATCTCAATACACTTCTCGGTTCTTCTTCTGACATTCTCACACATGGAACAGAGAAAAAAAACTGTTAATATCAATCAGTTTTCCCTGTGTCCTGGCTTTAGGGTCACCCTGTACAATAATTTACAATTGTATTCTAAAGTTCATGAGATACGGTAAGAAACCAAATGCCATTTAATGGCGAGATTTAAACATCATCCTCGAGGTTGATTCTCTTGGGAAATTACTTGTTTCTCTGATGTTTGATGACCTGAAAGTGAGTTCGACTGAAATGGGGTAGTGCAGAAATTTTTTTTTTTTTTTGGTTATTATAACAAGAAAATTATGAATTGCTCCTTAAATAGATAAAACTAAAATAAAATCGAAAGAATTCACACGTCAAAGGACACCTCTTAAATCGCGTCCTTTGAAAAAAAAATAGGTCAATGTCCTTCGATATTTTCGAAGGACATTTGTTAATTTTTCCTTTGAAATTTTAGGTTACTTCCAAAGGACATTTTTTTTTGTTGCAGTTTTGGGTTTCACGGTTCATTATCGATTTTCCTTACCAGGTGTGTCCTTTTTTTCTTATTGTGTTAGAAATTGAACATTATTTTAATTAATGTCAATAACTTTTTAATATTTTTGGGGGTTACTATTATACACCCTAAATCAGAGGTCGCCATCCTTTTCAATGCGGCGAACACCAAGTTATTTTCTAGAATATCAAGAGAGCACCATTATATTTTTGCAAAAATAAAGAATAATCAGAAATAAAAATAAACCAACGTCAAAGTTGTGGTTCTGATATGCATTTACCAGTTTTTCCAATAAAATTGACCTCTTTATTCTTTGCTAAAACAACTCGCAAACAATGTTCCAGGTGGTCGTGATTCAATTGTGTTCTCTTTTCATTTTTTTAAATTATTCATGACAGAGAAAATGCACTCTCACACGCATAGGCGGTCCCAAAGAAACACAGCGCTTTCAGAGCTTCAGCACGGATGACTGGAAATTTCACTGTATCAGAAGTCTTCCAAATATTTTCAAAGCTTGAAATTCCGTGTGGAAGTTTTAGCGATTAAGATGAGTGGATTTCCATCAATTCCATTTCAGCACCTCGAAGGTGTTTCTAAGAGAAGGGGTTTCTAAAAGGTGTTTCGAAGAGAAGGTGTTTCTAAAAGGTGTTTTATACTCTTTATATTCTTAAAATTTTAAAGTCGACATAACAATTTGGACTTAGAATGTTTCGTACCAGCATGAGAAAAAATCCTTGGTTAAAACAACTAGGCCACTAAATGTATGGTTAACTACTTACACTCTATTTCAAATGCGTAGTTAATCCAAGTATACTAACTATTTAAATTTGTATAAGAACAATAAGTAGGGTTAGTGTACCCATAGTATAATTAAATGAACCAAAATAGTATAGTTAGATTAACTATTTGGTATAGTGTACTATTATTTAGTTATTTTAAATAAACACTTTTCTTCTTGTAAGAGGACTCTGAATCCCATTCGTAACTCTTCTTTAGTTTCAACTTGGCGCATTTTTATACCAACGGAACATTTTTGAAAGTTCCTTCGAATTGTTGCGATGGGGTTAATTGTGCAACGCTTGTAGCTCAGTGAGTAACACCATTTCCCTAAAAGCAAAATGAAAACACTGAGGTCGTGGTTCGAACCCCGATGGTGCGAATTAATAACAATGCAGGAGGTGGAGCAATGGTCACTATTAGTTGGCCTGATCGATATGCCAGTTTATAAACCTCTTCAGTCATTATTATTATTAAGGTCTAATTATGTCACACTTACAAAATCGCTGATTCATCGCTCTACTTCCCCATCAACCTTATCAACATCGAATGATTCACATCAAGTTGCAACGCGAGGAATAACTGCATAGAATACTATCTCCAAGTGCGTCTATCTTTCAAACTCTGTCACTATACGAAAGTTTGCTATATAAATAGCAGTATGCCAAGTCACCTAAAAATCCAAGTCTTTAGTCAAAGTCTTGCATTTTCCTTTTTCTTGGAATTGCATAATTTCATTTCCGGGAAGTGTGCGTCCTCAGAATACGAAATTTTAACCTCGTTTTAAAAGAACTGTATGAGCAAGCGAGTTGTATTTTACAATTCAGTTCCCCAACTGCTCTTTGAATAAAAATAGAATGGTTTGCTGACAGTCTCTCTCTCTCTCTCTCTCTCTCTCTCTCTCTCTCTCTCTCTCTCTCTCTCTCTCTCTCTCTCTCTCTCTCACACACACACACACACACAGTATACTATATACCTTCTTTATAGGTCTTGCTCCTAGGGAACCTCAATTATCGTATTTCAGTAATTTACATCTAAACGTTTGGGAATTTCTTCCATCATCAGTGCTAGGTTAATAATGACTATGATTATTTTATGTACATAAAAAAAATGTAATTCAACTGAATCAACATTTTTATCAACTTTATAGAATAAAATTATTCGATTATGTGGAGTTACGATTATAGGTGAAGATTCATTTTTGAACCGAAAGGTTGAATGCGGAAGTATAGACGTTCAGGGTGGTTTTTTCACGTAATATATATGATGATTCTAAAATATGTAAGTCCGTTAATGCGTTAGTGTTGAATGTGTCAATAATTTTGAAGTGTGGCGTGTTTAATGGATGATTTTGAGTAATGAATGTTCTCTAATGGAATATATTATTTCGAAGGTTTATGTAGAGGGAATGATGTTCTTGATGAAATGCCAAAGTATTCGTTTACTCGTAGTTGATATTGTCGGCTTGTACTACCAATATAATTCACTTGGCAGCGAATACAATTAAAATAATATACAATAAACGAAACCAAGACATTCAGATTTTTTCTTTTAAAGGCTTGTTGGTGGAAAAGCGCAGTTTCACTATAAAGAGGATGACCAAAGCTCGGAACATGTTCGTTTACTGAATGTGGCAAAAGTTTCAGACACATTCTCCATCATCAGTACTTATGCATATACGTTGTTATAAAATATAAGCTTATGGAAATTATTACTAATCTACAACACAAAACATTTTTTATTTGACAATTTCATAAATAAAATGACTAAATGTTATATATATATATATATATATATATATATGAATAGAAACGACATAAGTGTTAAGGAACGTCTCTGCACACGGGTGGGCGGAAAGTAGCTCCCTATTTTGGATTGGTAAAAAAATACGTATATTATCCATTTATTTCAGAAGAAATAATATGAAAAGGTAGGCATACATGGTAGGTTTTCTCTAAAATTCAATGTGGGCTCCAACTCTTTCCACCAGCTTCTGGAGCCGCCCAGGAATGGCGTCCACTGACTTTAGCAGGAACTCCGGCGGGATGGAGGACATGACTTCCCGAATTCGGTCCTCCAGTTCTTCCAATGTCCTCGGTTTGGTGCGGTAGACTTCTTCCTTTACCCACCCCCAAAGAAAGAAGTCGCACGGTGTCAAGTCGGGGCTCCTGGCTGGCCATTGATGTGGACCACGACACGCTTCCACGCACGCCAGTTCAGCTCCTTCTTCAGCACAGTTCGCACTGAGTAGCGGGAGAGTCCACTTTCCCGAGCTGCCTGGCTAGTTGACTTTCGTGGATCCGTGCGAACATTTCCTGAACTGCCTGCACCGTCTCCTGGGCCCTGGATGTCGAAGGGCGACCACATCTTCGAACATCTGCCACAGACCCCGTGGTCATGAGCTTCGAGTGGCAGTTCTTGATTGTTTTCGGGTCCACTTGGGCACGTGGTCCGTGAATGGCCCGCCACCATCTTTGAACTCGAACGACAGATTGCCAAACTTCGTACCGTGCCGCCAACTGGGCACGCTCCTGCAGTGTTAAACGCTCAGCCATGTTACCCTTCAATCTGAAATGAAAAAAAAAAAATGAACGTTACAATTGTACCACTTTAGAGAACACAAAGAGAACACTTTAGAGAAAAAAAGATTACCGTTACAATTGTACCACTTTAGAGAACACACCATAACAATATAACAATACAATCACAATTTATACATAATTTATATGTAATTTAAATTAGGGAGCTACTTTCCGCCCACCCTGTACTGTATATACAGGGGTTAGACAAAATAATATGAACACCCGCCGATTTCACCAGTTATCTTTACGGACTGCTCAGACACAAAGTAAACGGTCAAATGACTGGCAAACCTATTTAAATGCGTAACAGAGAGTGTATACATCATGTTATAACCCTCACGTTGTTTTTACAGATCTGAGTGAATTATGAATTAGCAGTTATGAAAGACCTGTCAGACTTCCAAAGAGGGCAAATTGTCGGAGCGCGGATGGCTGGTGCATCGGTGACGAAAACTGCTCAGATGTTCAATGTATCCAGAGGAACTGTGTCTATGGTCATGTCTGCATAACCAAACCATGGAAAGACAAGCACCGACAAATGCAATAGTGGACGCAAGAAGAAGCTGTGTGATCGAGACCGCCGGGTGTTAAAGCGCATTGTGACAAAGAACCATAAGACCACAGCTCCAAAAGTGACTGCAGAGCTTAACCAGCATCTTGCAAGCCCGGTATCGACCAGAACTGTACGTCGCGAGCTCCATGGAGCTGGATACCATGGGAGGGCTGCAATTGCCAAACCCTTCCTTTCGCACATCAACATTGAGCGGCGCAGAAAATGGGTGTAATGACCAAAATTGGTCAGTGGACCAGTGGAAGAATGTAGTCTCCTCCGACGAATCCTCCTTTACGCTATTTCCATGTTCTGGTCAAGTTTACGTCTGGAGATAGCCTAAAGATGCTTATGACCCCGACTGCCTGACCCCAACCGTTAAGCATTGAGGCGGATCTGTGATGGTTTGGGCAGCAATATCGTGGAATACTCTTGGCCCAGCTGTAGTACTGCATGGTAGGGTTAACGCCCAGGTCTATCTGTCAATATTGGCTGACCAGGTCCATCCCATGGTCCAAACGCTGTTTCCCAATGGCGGTGCCGTCTTCCAGGATGATAATGCACCAATCCACACTGCTGGGGTCGTTAAAAAACTGGTTTGAAGAGCATGTTAGTGAAGTAGAATGCTTGGATTGGCCTCCACAATCCTGGATCTTAACATTATCGAGCATCTGTGGTGTCAGTTGGAGCAGCAGGTCAGAAGCCGATTCCCACCGCCGGCGTCTTTGGAGGAACTGGAGCAGGGTTTGCTCGAAGAATGGCTCAGGATTCCTCTAGCCACTGTTCAAAAGCTGTATGAATCAATTCCCCGACGTATTGCAGCTGTTATTGCCGCTAAAGGAGGACCAACTCCATATTAAGAATAAAAACCGGCATTTATCAAGGTGTTCATATTATTTTGTCCAACCCCTGTATATATATATATAATAAATAAAAATACAAGGGTGAATTTTGTAAAATAAAAATTTATATGAACTTGGTTGTACAGGGTGTCCCAGAAGTCTGGACTCATAGGGAAAATAGACATTATATTTTTAAAGTGAAACAAACACATTTCTAATGTCAATTTTACATATTTCAGGGAAGAAAATACCCTGATAGTTCAGTATACCAATCAAGAGAAGGTGGAACTGGTATTGTTACATGTTTCTGGAAAAAGCCAGAGGGAGGCATGTCAGTTATGTCACGAGCATGCCTCCCTCTGGCTTTTTTCGAAAACATGTAGCAATACCAGTTCCACCTTCTCTTGATTGGTATACTGAACCATCAGGGTATTTTCTTTCTGAAATATGTAACACTGACTTAGAAATGCGTTTGTTTCACTTTAAAAATATGTCTATTTTCCCTGTGAGTCAGACTTCTGGGACACCCTGTATAAGATGTAATTTTTCTTTATTTTATTTTATTTTACAATGGTTAGCGCAAATGAGGTGTGGTATATTTTTTGAACATCAGTTTACTATTGTGGACATACAATGATTCTGTTACGTAAAGGTCACTTAGTTGGGTTAATGCTGTCCGTTATTCTGAATGCAAATGAATCGAGGGTATGATCTGAAGATAAACAATTACCCCTAATTGTTGATTCTGTTGGTTTATTAAGAAGTTGATTGGTTCTAGTTGAGATTCCTCGATGGTCAACAATTTCACACATATAGAAAAATCCACACATACTGATTTAGGAACAAACCTCTTTAGCGATATGCCAATATTATATAATTTTATATAAAATTCGTCGATATTTTCCTAAATGTATTTCGTAGAGCAGCAAATTCGCTTATAAAAGTCAATATTGAATAAGAAAGTGATCCTCTTTAAATCTCTCATTTTGGTAGAATCTGATATTGAGGGTATTAATAGTGAAAATGATGTCAAAATCTGACTCGATTCGATAACTCATTTATCCTTAATAATAAGGATAAGTAAAATACTGATTATCGTTTATTTATATAATATATAATATAATATATATATATTATATATATATATATATTAAGTTCGGGAAGAACCGATTCGCCTCTATTTAAAAGGGCATATCTCGGCGGAAAAACAAAGAAAAAGTGAGAGGAAAGACAGAGGAAAAAGAAAGGGTGGAGGGGACAGTCGAAGTGGAAAAAGACCAAGGACTGCAGGGTCGAGCCCAATCATCCTTGGGTGCTAGGGCCGGGAGGGCGCACGTACAATCGAGCACAAAGAGCACTCAAGAGCACCAGCTTAGAACCCCCTTGCGGGGATATATATATATATATATATATATTATAAAAGAGCCAGTGGATACTGATAAATTAATTGTTTTTAAATACCATTTTATACGTGTACCAACGGAAAATGACTCTGATTAATTCTCTATTGTCGTTCCTTGTCCAGTAAACAAGTCAATTAAATGCTAAATTATCAAATAAAGAGAAATAATTAAAAATTATTAAAAAGTGTATGACAGAGAAGCTCAATATCTTTACGTGTGTTTGTGCGCTATCTAGATTTATCTGAGGTGTATAGATTTGGTACAAAATATGAATCGTTTCAATTGACTTAACTAACTTTTTCCTAAACAAACGTTCTCCGATAAGAAAAGTGACATTTAGCATATATCCTAAACATTTTATTACGTTTTATGGACATTTATGACATTACGAAACTTCTCATTTCTTGCTGGGCCCCTCCTAGAACAGTTTAGGAAAATGCGAAAGTATTTTGTATTATAGATGTCAACCTGGAACAGTTTGAAGTAACATTAGTTTAAAAAGTGAATCGAATTGCAGTTTAAATCTTCCAAATATGATCCACAGAGAGAGAGAGAGAGAGAGAGAGAGAGAGAGAGAGAGAGAGAGAGAGAGAGAGAGAGAGAGAGTTTACAAGGAAAAGAAGTACCTCAAAAGGCCTTGCGGCCCATACCGAGGAGGTACCAATGGCAACGGGTGCCAGGGAAAATTTTGTCTTTCAACTATGCTAGCAGTAGAAAACTGGATAGAAAAGTAGAAGGCTCTCTCCCCACCCTCCGCTCCCTCCCTGCCAGAGGCAGGTACGGAAAAAGGTTGAAGAAAATACCTTGACCCTGGAAAAGTAGCCAAGGAAATTTTACAGGAAAGTGGAGAATATATAAATAGCTCTATATTTAGCTTGCTCACAGAGACCGAGCAAGCGAACTCCTGCAGAGTTTTCTGAGGTTTTAATCTTAAACTATGAGTGTGTTCAGTACTTTGTCTAGCCTATTTTTAAACAGATTTACACTTTGACTGGAAACAACCTCTGAGGGAAGTTGGTTCCAGATATTAACTATTTTATAGGAAAAGAAATTTCCGCAGACTGAGGTCCTAAATGTCTTTACACACTCAAATAGTGTGCAAGATTTCGTCTAACCTTTTCTTGAACTGATCCACAGAGGAACTGTTCACAACTTCGAAGGTAACCTGTTCCATGTGTCACAGATCTTATACGTAACGTAATTCCCACACACACTAGTCCTAAACCGTTTCAAATCCAACTTCCAACCATTGTTGCGAGTTGGGTTATCATTTAAACTAAACATACTTCTAAAATCGACATCGTTGAACCCCCGTAAGAGCTTGAAAACCTCGATCAGTTGACCGCGCAGCCTCCGAGTTTCAAGCGAAAACAAGTTCAGGGCGCGTAACCGTCGATTGTAGCCCATATGCCTAACGGAAGGGATCAACTTTGTGGCCCTCGCCTGCACTCGCTCCAGCCTCTCAATATCTTTCCTGAGGGTGGGCGACCAGAACTGCACAGCATACTCCAGGTACGGCCGAACAAGGGAATTGTACAGTGAGAGCACAATCTCCTTGTTCCGAAACTGAAATTGCCTCCTGATATAACCCAATAGTTTCTGGGCTTTCTTTTCCACCTCTACACACTGTTTCGTAAACTTAAGGTCGCTGCTAATTAGCACACCCAAGTCCTTTTCTAAATCAGTCACCTCGATATTACTGCCCAACATCGAGTAGTCCGACTTGGGATTGGCGTAGCCAATGTGCATCACTTTGCATTTACCCAAGTTAACGGCATTTGCCATTTTTCGGACCACTCTCCTATCCTACCTAGGTCCGCACGCAGTTCCTCGATCGCTTCGGGCGTCCCAACATTGGCCCCAAGCTTGGTGTCATCAGCGAATTTGGCGATCCGACTGACGATGCCACCGTCGATATCATTTATGTAAATGGTAAACAACAGTGGCCCCAAAACGGAACCCTGAGGAACACCACTAGTGACCGAGGCCCAACCCGAACTAGCCCCTTTAATTACCACCCTCTGCCGCCTATTCCTCAGCCAGTTTTCAATCCACCTACCTATTTCCCCACCAATACCCAGCGCGCGCACTTTCGCCATTAGCCGGCGGTGAGGTACCTTATCAAAGGCTTTCCGAAAGTCGAGATAAAGTATATCAATCGCCCTACTCTTATCGTACTCACTCAACATGACGTGGAAAAACTCGAGCAAGTTGGTGAGACACGACCTATGCCGTCTAAACCCATGTTGGGAGTCCCCAAGCAGCTTGTAGGAATCCAAATGGTCAACGATTCTATCAGCTATTATCCTTTCTAATAATTTACCTACAACTGAAGTGAGACTAATAGGACGATAGTTCCCTGGACTTTCGTGATCCCCTTTCTTAAAGATAGGGGTCACGTTGGCCTCCCTCCAGTCACCAGGCACCTGGCCCATCACCAACGATTTGTTGAAGACTGTAGCCAGGTGGGGAGCCACCTGGTCGCGCACTTCTCGCAAAACACTGGGGAGAAACTGGTCTGGCCCAGGAGCCTTAAACGCGCTCAGTTTGTCTATTCTATGAACAACGACTGTCGCGGTACATCTAACACTATCCAGGCCAGCACCTTCGTGCCTCACAGCTGGCTCAGGGATGACGCGGGTATCCTCCCTGGTGAACACTCCCGCAAAGTACTCATTAAGCACATTAGCGATGTCCGCGTCGGAGGTCCGCAGAACGCCGCTTCCGTCCTTTAAAGGACCTATCATGCTTCTAATGGGCTTTCTACTATTAACATAACTGAAGAACTCCTTAGGGTTCCCCTTGCAGAGGCTTGCCACCCGTAGTTCTTCGTTACGTTTCGCTAGCCTAACCTTCGCCTTCACTTCCCTACACAGGCGGACATACGCTTCAGTGTTCTCGTGGGAACGATTGGCGAGAGAGAGAGAGAGAGAGAGAGAGAGAGAGAGAGAGTTACAAGGAGTTACAAGGAAAAGAAGTACCTCAAAAGGCCTTGCGGCCCATACCGAGGAGGTACCAATGGCAACGGGTGCCAGGAAAATTTTGTCTTTCAACTATGCTAGCAGTAGTAGAAAACTGGATAGAAAAGTAGAAGGCTCTCTCCCCACCCTCCGACCCCTCCCTGCCAGAGGCCGGTACGGAAAAAGGTTGAAGAAAATACCTTGACCCTGGAAAAGTAGCCAAGGAAATTTTACAGGAAAGTGGAGAATATATAAATAGCTCTATATTTACCTTGCTCACAGAGACACCGTGCAAGCGAACTCCTGCAGAGTTTTCTTATGTTTTAATCTTAAACTATCAACGTGTTAAAGTAATTCCCACATATACTAGTCCTAAATCGTTTCAAATCCAACTTCTAACCATTGTTGCGAGTTGGGTTATCATTTGAGCTAAACATGCTTCTAAAATCGACATCTTTGAACCCGCGTCACGTAAGCGTCGATTGTAGCCCATATGCCTAACGAAAGGGATTAACTTTGTGGCATTTTTCGCCAGTTTCCAATCCACCTACCTACTTCCCCACCAATACCCAGCGCGCGCGTTTCGGCCATTAGCCGGCGGTGAGGTACCTTATCAAAGGCCTTCTAATCAATCGCCCTACTCTTATCATACTCACTCAACATGACGTAGAAAAACTCGAGCATGATGGTGAGACACGACCGATGCCGTCTAAACCCATGTTGGAGTCCCCAAGTAGCTTGTAGGAATCCAAATGGTCAACAATCCTACTCGCTATTATCCCCTCTAAATATTTACCTACAACTGAAGTTAAATGGTGTTATTTATAGAGGTTCCAAGCCTCTCTTCCACGCATGAGATAGCAGTAGCGTCCTAATCGTAACAGTAGAGAAAAAGACAATACTAAAAGTTTTTCTTTTTTTTTTTGCAGTCAGAGGAGAACATCCCTAACCTAAGCTAAAAGGGCAGAGTGGGATGGGAAGGGGTCCTAGTAACCCACGGGACAGGTTTGTACAACAGACTTCACCCGCCCTCCCGAAAGAGAACCTAAAGGAATTGGCAGCCAATTTCTCTAGAATCCCACGACTCGGGACCGGAGGGCTGTCACACCCCAAGTATAAAGTTTAAAACACCCAGAAGGAACGTGCATAACCTTTATACCCCCTGCGGAGAGAGAGAGAGAGAGAGAGAGAGAGAGAGAGAGAGTTACAAGGAGTTACAAGGAAAAGAAGTACCTCAAAAGGCCTTGCGGCCCATACCGAGGAGGTACCAATGGCAACGGGTGCCAGGGAAAATTTTGTCTTTCAACTATGCTAGCAGTAGTAGAAAACTGGATAGAAAAGTAGAAGGCTCTCTCCCCACCCTCCGCTCCCTCCCTGCCAGAGGCAGCAGAGAGAGAGAGAGAGAGAGAGAGAGAGAGAGAGAGAGAGAGAGAGAGAGAGAGAGAGAGAGAGAGAGAAATACCATTTTCCCTGAAACGAAAAATCGTAGGATAAAAATCTGTCGAAAGAATGTGTGACGCATGTAGGCGAGAAGGGTGTTTTTAAGTAAATAACTCGTGTAAAATAGACCTTATTGATTTTCGCCCAACTTGCAGAGCTCTCTCGGATTATCGACGATTTTGGTATTTGAGTTTTTATTATTATTATTATTTCGAGGAAATCTTATTAATTTCCCCTTTCGAGCACGTCACAAAGAATCGCCTAAATCCAAAGTTTAAAAATTTATATACAGGGTGTCTGAAAAAGAGTTGGACAATTTCCATTTGAAATAAGATGAATTTGTACAATTCTTTTGTGGGCACCCTGTGTTTGTGAAATGTTTCTTAGAACTACGTACATTAAACACGTAGATAATGTAAACATCTATCTACTGTATGCAGATGTAGACATTAACGTAGAGGATTACGTCATAATACTGCCATGTTGCAACACAGCTTCCCGTCCATCAGCGAAGTTAAGCGACACTGGGTTTAAGTAGTAGTTTTACGGGAGATCGTCCTGTGCGTCAGATGCTATAGCAACCCGTGGTTCGGATCCCACATAAGGCTGTAAGTCCCCTCCGTCACAAAACATTTGATGTTGCGAAAGTTAAACAACTTCAATTAACGAGCGCACACCCACACACATATCATACATAGCTATATAAGCCCCCCCCCCCCGAACTTTCCTCCACAACTGTATCATCAGTTACAACAGCCGAGATGCACTAAATGGACCATAAACTACAGTTATAACCCATTATCCCAATTTCTGTAACTGATTGTGACTCTGATCACGATACGCGCTTGTAAAATCTTCAGTAACTGTTAATGCCTCGCTTTCAATACATGATTCGCGTAATGTTTTCCACTTTGCTCAGTAATCGCAATAAATCGGTTGATTGATTTCCTTTAAGCTGAATCGCTTTATCGGAGGTTTTCAGCGAGAGAGACCAACGTTGAACAACGGCTGAAACGAAAAGAGAAAAGTTTTAAACACGGATAAAGGAAATACTTGGATTAGTTTCATTATTCAAATACTTTATTTTGTGTTGCAAATTAGCGGTAAAAAGAGTTCTCGGTTTTGTTGGTCGAAATGGCAATTAACGGTTTATTTGTTAATCCCACAATTCTTTTCTCTCTCTTCTTCTTCTTCTTCCCATCCCGTTATTACTTTTGTAAGTTTAATTTAAAATAAATTTTCCTATGAAACCGGTCATATGGGACACCCTAAATATACAGGGTGTCCCATAAGTCCGGCATCATAGGAACCTTGTTCCTTTGAAGAGGTATACCAGTGAGGGTTGTTTTGAGACCAGTAGCGGGTGTTCTGTCGATTTACCGCACCATTTCCATAAAAAAAAACAGCCTCGTCACTGAAGAGAATGGTGGACGTGAAATTGGCATCCCGAGCATAAGAAAAATATGAATTATGGTTTGTAGAAATAGAAAAATATGAATTTCTCCTATTATGCCGGACTTATGGGACACCCTATATATATATATATATATATATATATATATATATATATATATATATATATATATAGGAAAGACGCCACACTCGCCAGATTTCTAAAAATTCTAGGTCCAAATACCGAGAAGATTGAATTGAACCTATATATATATATATATATATATATATATATATATATATATATATATAGTATTTTAAATCTTTAATTCACAAATAAAAGGGAAAGAATTGTTTCGAATATTTTCGTGTATATTTACATTTTTATACATTCCCTGAAAAGCTATACATACATTAAAGAGGTCGAGGTAACTATATATATATATAATATATATATATATAGAGAGAGAGAGAGAGAGAGAGAGAGAGAGAGAGAGAGAGAGAGAGAGAGAGAGAGAGAATTGAAGTTACAGTGATGATAAATTGTGAAATAAAATCAAATGAAGATCGTTCCCCACAATCAAAAGCTTTTTCCTACCCTCTAATTTGAACATTATTTGGGTAGACAGAGATCCAGAATTGGAACACTTTTTTGTCAGTCATGAAGAAAAGATGCAATAGATGGATAATTATCCGGAGAAAGAAGCATCACCCAGCGACAGCCGTTGTCATGGTGATATTCTATATAGACTGGGCTTAGAACTTACGAGAAATGAAAAAATATTGTATCAAAGTTTCTGTATGACGACAAATAATGCAATTGAGACGATTGAATATTTAATCAAACGATAAGGAAATAAGCAGTAAATAATATTTACTAAAGAAATTCAGCTTCATTTATTCAGTCCCCTTTCATATAATTTTTTTTTTAATGATAATTATAATTCACATGCATAAACCTTTTTTCTTATACACAGGAAGGTGGGGCCAAGGGCGAACGCCCTTTTAGTATACTTCTAATATAAAAATGTTGTTAAAATTAAATTTCGAGAAAAGAAACAAGATGTTAAATATATTATTAAGAGATATGTCCAGCAGCTCATATGTTTGCCACCTAAAGCGTATTAAATTTTCTTTTATCTAACGTAATAATTCACTAGAGAGTCTTTGAGATAAATAAATTTCATAAATAAATTGTCCTTTTGTTCTTTAGACTCTGACAAATTGGAGTAATTCGTATGTATGATCTTTCTTCTAGTTCATATCTTTGTTTTTTGTTTTTTAAATATGCAAACTTTCTTGGATATTTTTTTGTTACAAAAAACCATTCAAAGGATTATTTATATTGCCCTCTTGAGACACTATCTGTAATGCTTTTTAACGTTTAATATTCCGATATATATATATATATCGTAAGATGGGGTAACTGGGCACCTGCAGGGGTAAATGGGCCCTACTAAGTTTAAGGTAAATTTCGTTATATAAAAGTATGAATTATTTCCTTAAATTGTAGGTACCTACCTATGCAAAGGTACCTAAAATTTATGGAAAAAAAATAACGAAATTTACCTTAAAATTAGTAGGGCCCAGTTACCCCTGCAGGTGTCCAATTACCCCATCTTACGGTATATATATACACACACACACACACACACACACAGTATGTATATATAAATTATTTTACGAAAATAACACGTGAAAAATATTTATGATGAATAAAATCACGAAGAGGGAAACACAGAGTGGTGCTTAAGTGCTTTCGTCTAATGACATCCTCAGGAACACTGAAGTAAATAAAGAGTTCAAGACTATATATAGGTTACAAAAAAAAAAATATATATATATATATAGTAAATAAAGAAATAAAAATTGTGGGAGGAGCATACACATTTGTAGGAAAACTACCAATTTTAGCACTTTGACCGAATTCAACACAAGCTCAAATGGATTGTTTACAACAAATTTTATAGATAATGCCCTAAATGATATATAGGTCACAAAAAAAAATAAAAATAAAGAAATAAAATTAAAAATAAATTGAAAAATAAAAATTGTAAGAGGAGCATATAATTTTAGCACTTTGCCCGACTTAACACAAGCTCAAATGGATTTAGGCATTATCTATAAAATTCGTTGTAAACAATCCATTTGAGCTTGTGTTGAATTCGGTCAAAGTGCTAAAATTGGTAGTTTTTCTTACAAATGTGTATGCTCCTCCCACAATTTTTATTTCTTTACTATATATATATTTTTTTTTTTGTAACCTATATATAGTCTTGAACTCTTTATTTACTTCAGTGTTCCTGAGGATGTCATTAGACGAAAGCGCTTGAGCACCACTCTGTGTTTCCTTTCCTTCGTGGTTTTATTCATCATATATATATATATTTTAAATAACTTGAATGATACAAGAGGCTTACGGTTCAAATAATTTAATAAAAGTGTATTTAAAATTTGATATTGTAAAATCTCTCTCTCTCTCTCTCTCTCTCTCTCTCTCTCTCTCTCTCTCTCTCTCTCTCTCTCTCTCTCTCTCTTTCTCTCTATTATTTTAGAACATTTGGAATCTATAATTCAAATTCAGTATACAATTTTAAGATTTTTACATTTTTACATTTTTAAATCACAAAAAGTATGTAAATAATTCACTTTCGAAAGTGACTCAAATAATAGCATTTAATACCTTAGAAATTTAACATTACATTCCGTATTAAATTAACATCGCAAACAGGTTCTTTTAAAATGTTCTTTTACACTAAATTTATCCTTTTGTATTTTAGCAGAAAAGGACTTTATGTTTACGATTTAAAGCTAAAATACGTCACTCGACAAATGGAGTGTAAACGTTCAGGTTTAATGTTTACTGTTATTTTCACTACAGAATGCTGGCAACAAGGAGTCTGATCATATATATATATATATATATATATAATATATAAATATATAGAGATAATATATATAATATAGAGAGAGAGAGAGAGAGAGAGAGAAGAGGAAGAGAGAGAGAGCCGCAACAGCTTTACAGCCAACCCGAATTAGCAAAATTTGTAGATTTTGTTAAAACGCTGACCACTCAAAGCGAGAAGAATTAACACAGAAAAGCAAGAAGGCTCTCCCCTTCTCCTCATCCCCACCGAGGCAGGTTTAGAAATAATAAAGAGGAAAACACTCAGCAATCTGCATGGTTAAAAATTTTATTGGACAGTTGAGAACTGTAAATATACCCACGAACATCATTGGCACATTTCAGCTTCGATGCTAGGTGAAGATTGTTTTTGGACGCACTGTCGGAAGAGCTACTAGATACTACTTCAGGACGAAGTTTATTCTAATAATTGGCAATCTTGTACGTGAAGAAGTTACCGCAACAATTTGTACTGAGCGTTTCAGTTAAACTTCACAACCGTTACTTCGAGTCGGGTTCGTGTTTAGTATAAAGAGTTTAAAATAGTGGACTTTGTCGATCCTATTCCGAAGTTTAAAAACTTGGAGCTTTTCGCCAAGTTTCCAAAATTAAAAAAAAAACAAACCTCAAGAGCCTCGGAGTTCCCTGGGGAAGGGACCATAAATGTCCCCGCTTTTGCCTCCCCAACTGCCGATACCAGGAACGCAGACCTGGGCAGCGGGAATGGTTCTGCTACTGCCCATTCGAGATGTTTTGGGCCTTTGCCTGATTTATTTTTCATAAACTTCTGCAAAATTCGTGGCTTTTCCTCAAATTTTTAATCTGTTGAACACCGCCTTCTCTCCTGTAAATCTCACCTTCTCTCACTGAAACTCAGGTATTTGGGACGACTGACAGCAACCCCCTTTCTGTACTCTCCTACTTTCTCTATACTCAATCCCATTCCAAAGGTGGATATTGCTCATATGTATGCAACGACCTAACTTGCTCTCGTATTCCCGAACTTGAATCCTCCGAACTCTACACCCTTTGGCTACGGCTTACATGCCAATCTCAAACTAAATACATCTGCGCACTCTACCTTTCTCCTAATTCTACTAACTATCCAAAACTTTTTGACTACCTCACTTCTAAAGTGGAGGTAGTCCACTTCTATTCCACTCTCCTTTTGTTGAAACCTCCATTTTAGGAAATTTCAACGTTCACCACCACCTTTGCTTTCCTCTTATTTCACTGACATCCTTGGTGAACTAGCTTACAACTTTTCTATCGTGAATAACATAGAGCTGATTGTACAGCATCCTGATCGTCTTGGAGATAGGCCCAACATTCTGGATTTATGTATCCACTCCTATGCCGATGATTCCACTCTTCACTCCTCCACCCGTTTCACAAAGTGTCCCTCTCAACAGTCACTCCAGGCTTCGCGTGGGACGGCTATGATGCACCTGACCTCTAATCTTTCAACTATCTCTGATTGGGACAGAGAAAACCTTATGGCTTTCAATGACTGAAAAACTCAGTTCCTTCATCTGTCTACTCGTCACAATCTTCCACACGACTATCCCCTTACCTTCAACAATACACAACTCAATCCTTCCTCTTCTCTTAACATTTTGGCATTTCCTTTTATCGTGATCTTTCCTGCAAAGATCATATATATTCTTTTTCTAAAACAGTTTCTAAGAGGCTAGGTGTGCTGTACGGGCTCCGCAGTTTTTTCACCCCCACTCAGTTGCTCTCTCCGTACAGGGGTCTTATCTGCCTCTGCATGGAGCACGCTTCTCAGGTGTTGGGTGGCTCAACCAACACAGCTCTACTCGACCGAGCGGAATTAAAGGCGTTTCGTCTCATCAGTTCCCCACCTTTTCCTGACTGTCCTCTCTCTCTCTCTCTCTCTCTCTCTCTCTCTCTCTCTCTCTCTCTCTCTCTCTCTCTCTCTCTCTCTCTCTCTCAAACCGGTCAACCCTGCTTCAACGCAGCCTAAGTGGTTCAGTCATGACATCGCTTCGGCTATCCGAAATAGGAAAGCTGCGTATAGGAGGGCGAAGGCCAATCGTTCCCATGAGAACAGTGAAGCATATGTCCGCCTGTATAGGGAAGTGAAGGCGAAGGTTAGGCTAGCCAAACGTAACGAAAAACTACGGGTGGCAAGCCTCTGCAAGGGGAACCCTAAGGAGTTCTTCAGTTATGTTAATAGTAGAAAGCGGACATCGCTAATGTGCTCAATGAGTACTTTGCGGGAGTGTTCACCAGGGAGGACACCCGCGTCATCCCCGAGCCAGGCGTCAGGCACGAAGGTGCTGGCCTGGATATGGTTCGGTGTACCGCGACAGTCGTTGCCGATAGAATAGACAAACTCAGCGCGTTTAAGGCTCCTGGGCCAGACCAGTTCCTCCCAAGAGTGTTGTGGGAGGTGCGCGACAAGGTGGCTCCCCACCTGGCTACAGTCTTCAACAAATCGTTGGAGACGGGCCAGGTGCCTGGTGACCGGGGGGAAGCCAACGTGACCCATATTTTTAAGAAAGGGGATCACGAACGTCCAGGGAACTATCGTCCCATTAGTCTCACTTCGGTTGTAGGTAAATTATTAGAGGGGATAATAGCGGATAGGATTGTTGACCATCTCGATTCTTACAAGCTGCTTGGGGACTCCCAACATGGGTTTAGACGGCATAGGTCGTGTCTCACCAACTTGCTCGAGTTTTTCCACGTCATGTTGAGTGAGTATGATAAGAGTAGGGCGATTGATATACTTTATCTCGACTTTCAGAAAGCCTTTGATAAGGTACCTCACCGCCGGCGAATGGCCAAAGTGCGCGCGCTGGGTATCAGTGGGAAGTAGGTAGGTGGATTGAAAACTGACTGAAGAATAGGCGGCAGAGGGTTGTAATTAAAGGGGTTAGTTCGAGTTGGGCCTCGGTCACTAATGGGGTTCCTCAGGGTTCCGTTTGGGGGCCACTGTTGTTTATCATTTACATAAATGATATCGACACTGGCATCGTCAGTCGGATCGCCAAATTCGCTGATGACACCAAGCTTGGGGCCAATGTTGGGACGCCCGAAGCGATCGAGCAACTGCGTGCAGATCTAGGTAGGATAGGAGAGTGGTCCGAAGAATGGCAAATGCCGTTTAACTTGGGTAAATGCAAGGTGATGCACAGTGGCTATGCCAATCCCAAGTCGGACTACTCGATGTTGGGGAGTAATATCGAGGCGACTGATTTGGAAAAGGACTTGGGTGTGCTAATTTGCAGCGACCTTAAGTTTACCAAACAGTGCTTAGAGGTGGAAAAGAAAGCCCAGAAGCTGTTGGGTTATATCAGGAGGCAATTTCAGTTTCGAAACAAGGAGATTGTGCTCTCTCTGTACAATTCCCTGGTTCGGCCGCACTTAGAGTATGCAGTGCAGTTCTGGTGGCACACCCTCAGGAAAGATATTGAGAGGCTGGAGCGAGTGCAAGCGAGGGCCACAAAGTTAGTACATTCCGTTAGGCATATGGGCTACAATCGACGCTTACGCGCCCTGAATTTGTTTTCACAGGAAACTTAGAGGGTGCGCGGTGAACTCATCGAGGTTTTCAAACTCTTACGCGGATTCAACGATGTCGATTTTAGAAGCAGGTTTAGTTTAAATGATAACCCAACTCGCAACAATGGTTGGAAGTTGGGTTTGAAACGGTTTAGGACTAGTGTGTGTGAGAATTACTTTACCCATAAGATCTGTGACACGTGGAACAGGTTATCTTCAGAAGTTGTGAATAGTTCCTCTGTGGATCATTTCAAGAAAAGGTTAGACCAAATCTTGCACACTATTTGAGGGTGTAGAAAATTTTCCCTGGCACCCGTTGCCATTGGTCCTTCCTCGGTATGGGCCGCAAGGCCTTTTTAGGTACTTTTTTCCTTGTAACTCCTTGTAACTCTCTCTCTCTCTCTCTCTCTCTCTCTCTCTCTCTCTCTCTCTCAGGAGAACACGCAGTACCAGACTTTCAACACATTCCCATTCCTTTTCCTTCCAATTGTCTAACGGAAGGGATTGATCGGTAGTTTCAATATTTCATCTACTCAACCGGTGAACTCTGGAACAATCTTCCTCAATCCATCTTTCCCCCTGTCTATGACCTCCAATCTTTCAAAGGCAGTGTCCAGGCATCTCGAAAACCTTAGACCTTGATTTTGGTCCTCCCCTTCCTCTATAGGAGGGGGAGGGGTTTTTGAGGGCATTTGCCCTTGGCCCGTCTTTCCTGCATAAAAAAAAAAAAGCAAATGATACCAATACCCATTCATTCCCATTTACTCTGGGCACAAAACCCGTTTGAAGCATTTCATCTTTACCTCGCGCATTACCCCATCCAGAAAGATATTTAATAACGAAACTATAAATAAATAAATTAATAAATAATAACTTGAAGTTAAAATAGAAAATATTTCTTTTCAAAGTACTCGAGTTTTCAATACAAACTAAATAAATAAATTTCAAACGAAATCCATTGATCATTCCCAAAGTTTTGAATCCTTAATGATTTTTCTCGCTCCTTCAACCAATAATTATTTATAACTTTAAAGATTAACCCCCAAAAAGTTTTTCTCCTTTTCAATTTTAAGTAAAATTTTGCCATCCACTAAAAATCTTTACATTGAAAAATTACAAAATAATGGAAGAGAGAGAGAGAGAGAGAGAGAGAGAGAGAGAGAGAGAGAGAGAGAGAGAGAGAATACAAAAGTAAGGAGAGAATTTTACACACACACACACACACACACACACACACACACCTAAATGTGAAACTGAAATTGATAAATGAATGGAGCGAGAATCTGCAAATATGGAAATCATCCATAAAAAAACATAAAGTCTACCAAATATTAGTTAAATAAAGTTGTAGGAAAGTATGTAACTCAGTTTTGCACGAATTGTTTGCTAACGATACGTATTGTTGGACTCCATTTTGAAAAATAAATTCAATTGGAAATTGGTCGAACGTTTGCAGTAGATGACCTTCTGAGAATTCCGAATCGAAAACGTTGGAGATCGAAATCAAAACTTTTGCCCAAAACTAAATATATATATATTTTTTTTAATCCAAAGTTCAAACTTAAACAGCTGTTAGATGTAACCAAAGTCCTTTTGATTGAGTGTGAATCATTTTCGTTACAAAGTTTTTTAAAGAATTATTTAAAAAGAAAATAAAAATTTTACTTTTTAGTAAAGTTCGTGTTTAAAGATTTGTATTGGATGTTTCTAAAGTCGCGCAACCCTATATATATATATATATATATATATATATATATATATATATATATATATATATATATATATATATATACAGGCATCCCCCGTTTAACGACCGGGTTCCGTTCCGACGACCAGGTCGGTAAACGGAATGGTCGGTAAACGGAATGGTCGGTAAACGAAAGCCTTGTTTTACGGCTTTGGTAATTCTTCTTTTTCTTCTTTTCTTTCTTCTTCCTCCAAATGCTGTTGTTCTTCCAACTCTATCAGCTCTTCGTTTGTCAGCTCTCCCTCTTGGTATTCCACTAAGTTTTCCACATCTTCCACTTCTACTTCTAAATTGAGGGTATTGGCGAGTAACACTATTTTTCTATTAATTTCATCGACATTTTCAAACTTATCGAAGCCTTCGAAATTACCCACAGATCGTTTTAGGCACTTCTTCCAAATGCCTTTCATACACTTCGCAGTAACATCCTCCCAAGCAGTTGCAATGTTTTTTTATACAATGCAAAACATTGTATGATTTCCAAAAATCGGTACGATCGGTCGCGGTCGTATCTGCGGTTGGTCGATAAACGAGTAGGTCGTTAACCGGGGGATGGCTGTATATATATATATATATATATATATATATATATATATATATATATATATATATATATATATATAAGGTAACGTCATTTGCATTGGGTTGCGCGACTTTAGAAACACACTGGAATGCTTGAAATTTATATGGTATTAACTGGTTGTTTACAGTACTCACCCAGTTATCCGTGATTCACTGTTAACTCGGTATACCCCGTCGTGGGTGAGTAGTGCAGCCGCTGCTGCCCGCCCCCACTGACTGGCCTTCCACTTCGCGCACCATTACATACACCATTATTTTATTACAGTATTATATGTAATTGAGTAGCTCGTACTCACCACAAGACGTGAAGATCATCTACTCCTAAAGATTGCAACCTTTCCTTCTGCTAACATTGCTGCTAATATTGACTGTTTTTTGTAGAGCGGAGAGATACTGACTGAGGCGGGTTGTGGTGGGCTGGTGGGAGGCGAACCGCCCATGTAAACACCGTGCTTAGTCACGATTAAGCGTCATGATCATTGATAAGTGCGCAGTGGTCACAATTAGTAAATCACGGTTAACTCGATTCACGATTAAGTGAATTACGGATAACCGCGTTAGTACTGTATTTATTTCCTGCAAATATGACCAGAAAAGATGGTAAAATATTCTCATTCGTTTTGATCAGGAATTTGTCCGTCACGTAATTGAAAATTCTCGAACATAAAAATTTTCCACTGAAATTTAAAGATGTGTCGCTATTTTTGCTATCGAAATCATAAGTATTTCCGATAAAAGTACTTTGACGCTTACATGATTCGAATCACCCTGTTTCCTATGAATGTATTGCATTTTCTTCCTGCGATGTAATAATTATTAGTCAGGAGGAGGTCCAGAAAATGGCACAACAACTCCTATATTATTATTAAGTTATTAGCACCAACGGGAGTCGAACCCCGACCTCATTCGTTTATGGTTACGCGAAAACGGTGATACCCACTGACCCACGGACGCTGGCTCCGCTATTGTACGAAAATCTGGTTGACGATAAGACATTGTAAACATACTTCTGTTTATATATATATATATATATATATATATATACAGGGTGGCCCAAAAGTCTGTTGCCCCGAAGCATAGGTTAGAATGCGTCGGGGCAACAGACTTTTGGACCACCTTGTGTGTGTATTATATATATATATATACCGGAATTGCATAAAATTACGAGACCGGATAGTTTAATTATTGAAAACTGTATGTCATAAAAACTGCGTCACGCAAAACTTCTCATTTTAAAGTACAAGGCCGTATTGTTCAATATAAATAATGCTTTACGACCCAAAAGTTATAAGTCGCTCCTTTCATGTAGGTTTTTAGAGACGATAAATTTCTTTTATGCCTTTGTCATGCGCACAGTGGAGAAATTCATATCATTTGAGCATGCATGGTTGGTTGGTTGGATAGTGGATGAAAGAAAATGTACGTAATATAAATAGATATACAGGCTCAAGCGTTTCGCTTCGTTTCTTACAAAAACGATTTTAAAACATTTACGCGCAAATATTTTATTTTCATGCGAGATATTTTATAAAAGTCTTTAGATCTCTTTTGAGAAATTATGTACACACGACGCGCGTAACTTTTTTCGTCCTATCTTTCTCACGTTCTGTGTCCGGAGCAAATCCTGGGTACTTGTTACAAAATTAACAGAAATAATTGCCGTAATATGAAATACTGAAGAGGAATTATAACCATTCCAGCTCAATTCCGGGCAAACCTTTCTCAATGTCTCCAAAGTTCCATTTCCTGCACTCTGAACTCCTTTAGACGTTGAATTGTGTATTCTGCTCTCCCAGTGTGGAAGTATTTCAATGCATATTTGTTATGAGGTTGGTTACGTTTTAATTGAAACGTACTTTGTAGCCAAATTACTAATGAAAATGTATGGATTAGACTTTTCATCTGAAATGTATAAACGAACGAGAGACGACTGAATGTAAATTGAATTACGCGTATGAAATGCCACTAAAATGGGACCCAGAATGTATAATCGATGTTCAAAATAAGATTAAGAATATGTTAATTTGTTAAGAAGTCAAAGAGGAAAAATTTACAGTTTTATATGCTTGCAAAGTTAAAACAATAAATTTCAAAGGTTTAAAAGAAAACTGCAGAGGATTTACTACAGTAAGGAATAGTTTTTGTAGGATTTACTGCAGTAAAGAATAGTTTTTGTACTGTGTCCAGTAAACTGCCACATTTGAGGTAATAGAGATTGGTTTTCCATTGCTATTTATCTATAGAAATGGAACAAATATACGCGGATTAACATGGATTATAAAACCAAATAGACTTGGTGTGCAAATACAAACAAAAACCTTAACATCCACCCTAGGCTAGCCCAGGAAAGTAGGGAAAAAATAGAAAAACAAATGAAAATAAAGACTAATGAAAACTTGTACCATGCTTCGCTTATTGACGTGTAAGACTTTCACACAGGAATACTAGAAATGTAACGTATAGAACAGACAAGGTTCTTTCCCTCCACCACCAGACACTGCTGACAGAAAATAGTTGTGAAAAAAGATTTATAGGAAAGTAGGGAAAATATGAAAACAACAGCTTCAGAGTTCATTCACACCTTGCGCACACTTAACTCGTGTACCCAATTACGCATTAGAGGACAGTGGAAAGTAAAGGATAGCATGAAACACTGAACTACCTACTCTAATGTACACCATGCATTTTTTTAAGGATTTTTTTTTATTTATTTATTATATACAAGACGTCATCATTTCATCGTTGCAGCATCATTTATTTCTCCGGTGAGTGACAAATCCATCGTGCCGAGAGACTTGCTTTTAAAAAATTCTCACTTACACTACCATCTTTCCCACTGGAATTACTAAGATAATGGAGCACTGATCCAGAGGCACCTCCAGCTGGTCAGCACGCACCAATTTAAGAATTCCCACGAAAGTGTAAATCAAGAGAATATTTTCCCCTCTTTCAAGAAAGATTTATTATATCATAATTTCCACTGTGTCCTACGCATAAGAATTACTTAGCTAAGAAGCACTAATCCAGAGGCCCCTAATTTAAGAGTTCCCCTGACAGTGTACGTATGCGTAATGGTTTTTTTTTTCATGAAATTCTGTTCCACGCTAAAACTAAAATTCTATTCTATTTTCCTTGAAAATAAATGTCTATTAGGAAGTTTTGACTCCCGAGAATTCCCAACAAGCTTCCCAGCATCTGAAAACTCCGTGATCTAAAACCAGACCAGACCAGCTTCTTCTACTACATTTATTGCAAAAGAGTACATCACTACACGGTGTTTCAGATCGACCCTAGAAATATGGAAATTGGCGGAATTTGTAGCAAATAGGTAGTAACTAGCAAAAGGTTGGTGCTACGCGCCGATTTTGCTAGATCTGTGGTGCTTCGGCTGAATTGTGGGCCTACGGCGTATTTTATTTTGAACATCAGTAGCCCTTTATCTGGATAGGTAGTAATTCAGAGTTTCAGGTCGATCCTATAAAAAGCGACGAAGTATAATATGTTGTTTTATTGTTATTGTTGTTTACGTACAATACTATACAAGATAGGTTCTACATGTTCATGTTATTACAAGTGGTTGTGTGTAAATGTTCAAACTGAACTCCATATTTTTAGGGTCGACCTGAAACACCCTGTATTTCTATATAAAACTATAAAACTTTCTCTAGCTAGTTAAGTTAAATATACCGCGATTTACGTAGAAAGTACTAACAATAGAGATAGTATACCCAAGTAGCACCCCTGAAATTGAAAAAATCTATTTTGGCTCCGGAGAGATCCCATGAAGATTCCCTTCAACCTTCCCTTCCCTACCAATGGGGTTATCACCTGAAAATTCCCAGTACTCTGACACCAGACCTGACCAGCGCCTCCTACTACATTTACTGGCAAAGGGAACATTACTACTTCTACTCTATCCTGCTTAACCCTCCCTCAAGCAGCTCCCTTTTAATAATGAAAAAAGGGGAAGGAAGGAGCAAAAGAAAGAAAGAAGGGGAGAGAGGAATGGCTTCCCAAAAATAATTGAATATAATTATTCGGAGGTTTTGATTCCAGAGAATTCTCATATATTAAAACCACGTGAATAAAAAGAAAAAAGTAAAAAAAAGGCTATATGTAATTTAAGAACTCCTGCTGCTCTGATACCAGACCCGACCAGCGCCTCATACTACATTTTTTTAAATTAAAGAAAACAGTAATTTTAACATGAAACTATGTTCTTCAGTACTATATAAAAACGAGAGAGAGAGAGAGAGAGAGAGAGAGAGAGGAGAGAGAGAGAGAGAGGAGAGAGAGAGAGAGAGAGAGAGAGAGAGAGAGTCGAAGCTGGTATTAAAAAATAAACTTCTTTCTTTAAAGAAAAAATAGCAATAATAATATAGCAAAACGACAACTTTTAAAAATACTGTATAACAAAACTTAAAAAAAAAAAAAAACTTAGTAGGAAAGTGTCAAAAAATATACCCATGAAATATACAGGGTGTCCCATAAGTCCGGCATCATAGGAGAAATTCATATTTTTCTATTTCTACAAGCCATATATTTTTTCTCTTTCTACAGGCCATAATGTCTGGGCAAGGAAGAACGAATCCAGATAATTCTACTCATAGGAAATGGAGTCAAAGACTTTACACAAGTCTGCTAACACAACTCTGTGTTATTGGCTCGCGGTCTGGATGCAGTCTGTTAAATTCAGCAGCGGGCTCTTTGACTCCGATTTCCTATGAGTAGAATTATCTGGATTCGTTCTTCCTTGCTCACAGACACTATGGCCTGTAGAAAGAGAGAAATATAAATTATGGTTTGTAGAAATAGAAAAATATGAATTTCTCCTATGATGCCGGACTTATGGGACACCCTGTATATAAAAACTTAGTTGGGAAAAAAAGGTATTCAAGACAAAAAAAGAAAGAAAAAAGTAAAAAGATTGCTGAAAGTAAGATAAGAAAATGTCGCAAAAGTTTTAAGTGACTCGAAGTACGTCAACTTTCCTGAAACAGTAATACTGAAGATACCAAAAGCGATTAAACGAGTCTACCGGCAAGTTGCGACATTTTTCAACATTTTTTTCAAATTTTATCGTAAAATAAATTTGAATTATTAAAAATGTTTTTTTAAATAGTCTAAAAAAATTTCGGAAATTATTATTATTTATTATTATTATTATTATTATTATTATTATTATTATTATTATTATTATTATCATTATTATTATTATACTTAAAATGGTAAAATATATACTTTATACTTTTAAGAAAATCCTGTTAATAATGATTGCCAAAGTACAGGGTGTTTCAAGTCGACCCTAGAAATATGGAAATTGGCAGAATTTGTAGTTTGTATTTGGTATTCCCACCAATTTCCATATTTCTAGGGTCGACTGTAATACCCTGTTATATACAAAGTGATTCAAATGGCGTGCCCAGAAATAACTTGCTACATAAATGATTTCTGAGAACACCTAATGTTTTTTTGGATCACCCTCTATATTAAAGAGAGAAATTGAAAATTTATAATTTATTAGAATTTATAGTTTATTGCAATGTTAAAAATTAAGGTTAAAAAATAAATTCTATTTGATCTTTTGATAAAAAAACATACCAACGGAAGGTTGACAAAAGTAAATAGACACTTTCGGATTTTCCATCGTTTTGATTATTTGATAATAAAAGTTAATAAATAATAACAGATTTATTGAATGAATATATTTAGAATCGTGTTGCCTTTCCCCTTTCCATTATGTAAAGGTGACACACGTTCAGGTATTCCATTGATGAGCTTTGCCATTTGTTCTGGAGGACAATCATCTTTGTGGCGATCTACTTTTGTTAACCCTCTGTACAGGAGACCTCAGAGAAATAATTTAATATAAAGTTAGAACGCGAAAAGGCTGAAGGTAATGTAATTTTTGACTCTCATATCTGAAACTACTCTTTCACAGTCCAAGACAACTTAAGGAGGTCTTTATATTTTTATATCAACTTCAGGATACGTCATAATCTATTTTAAGTGCTAAAATGTGATGCATTTGTCATGTGTATATATATATATATATATATATATATATATATATTATATATATATATATGAGAGAGAGAGATCCCTCGTATGTGCAGTGTGCATGTTATCTGGACACACCCTATCTATACATATTTTGACTGGTGCACATGATTTTTAGTGTTTTATAATTACCAAAAAAAGTCTTTCTCATTGGAAAATAATGATAAAAATATCTCCTATATGATAATTCTCAGTCTATAAAACAAACTACAGATCATAAAATAACAGTTTATATCGGGTGCGCAAAAAAAAAAGGGAGACCTCGAACTTCGGCTGTAAAATCCAAAGTTATGGTCAAATTTGAATAATGTTTTTACACCCCACAACTAAGTAAATTTCTTATACGTTGAGCGGATTTCAAAGAAAACTAATGAAAATTAAGGATTTATTGAACATTTCTTTATGCCACTGGAATTCTCCATTTACGCTACTACTGCATTGTCGGGTCGGCAAAAAAAAAGGGAGACCTTTTAAATCTCTCATATCTCGGTGTCAAGAAAGCTCAAGAGAGAAGGCTTAGATGGTTTGGACATGTCATGCGGAGAGAGGAGGAATATGTTGGGCGACGAGTTAGGGAGATGGAACCACCTGGAAGAAGAGAGAAAGGGAAGCCGAGGATGAGATGGAGAGTGTGTGTGGAGGGTGATATGAGGGAGCGAAATCTGGTGGCGGATGTGGCGTTGGACAGAAATGAGTGGCGAAGGCGGATTAGGAACAGCGGACCCTACTTAGGCGTGGGAAAATGCTGTCAAGCAATAAAATGTATTGAAAATTATTATTAGAAAAATTTCAAGCGAGTACAGTTTACCATTTACAATTAGCTCACGAATCACAAATTTTAAATGCAGCTTCGCAGAGTTTACTTGGAGCTCACGAAGCAATTTTCAAATACAACTTATCACCCTTTTTTTGTTACCTATCATCGCTTCCGATGTGTAGCTACAAATTTTGATGGCTGCATTCTTTTCTTAATTTATTGACCAATTTGATTTTCTTCATCCCACAAAAATGTATGAAACTCTGTAGAAGCGTGTTGGGACTTGGTTTACTTGTAGACTTTAATGATAGGGAATGGCACCAGTCCACGCTTCTATAAAATTTTATATTTTTTTAATAGCCAGAAAAGCTATTAAAAAAGAAAGCAACCATCAAAATTTTGAGTTTCACATCCCAAGAACAATGGGCCAAAATCTTGAAATTTAAGTGTTTCGGGTTTTAACATATAAATTTTGGGGAGTAATAAATTGGGAAAAAAAATTTTTTGGGGGGGACACCCAATCTGAAAAAAAAAAAGTTGCTTAAAAACACTCCAGAAATCCTAGAGGGTATTGTCACCAAGATTCATGAAAATTGGTCCAGCCGTTTGAACCTGAAAAGGAGACAGACAAACAGACGGACATGCGGTGAATTATGGCATGATGATGATAGTAATTCCTTGACTATTGTGTCAAATTTATTGCTTGGTAGTAACACAACTTACGAAACAGAAAGTTGGAAATTAGAAGACTTTGTACCGTATCTTCGAGCTTATGTGAAGAATAAAAGTCTTAGGTTTATACTTCCTCTGTTCTGAGGAAGTTCACAAACCTTGACAAGTGTTACTAAATTCATTTATCCTGCGGTGAAGAAGGCATTGGGCAACCACTTCACTAATATGCCCTTGTTAAACTCATGAAAATGTTCACAGAGAGAAATAGGAATAACAGCGTAAACGGAGTTGCCAGTCAAAGGATAAGCAATGTCGCGCTCGACAGGGGAAGCAGCAGGGCTTCCCAGGTCGTCATCAGGCGAATTCCCTGCGACACCAACAAAGGAGTAAAGATTGGGACGTGGAATGTAAGAACAATGAACAGACCACAAAAGTTAGAGAACATCAAACAAGAGATGAATAGGCTGAGCATAGATGTCATGGGGTTGTCGGAAGTCAGATGGCGAGGAGGAGGAGATTTTATTAGTGGAGACGTGAGAGTGATTTATTCTGGTGGCGACAGGGCTGAGAGAGGAGTTGCATTTTACTTAGAGGAAGGATAAGAAACACCGTAGAGGAGTTAGGCTGTGTGTCAGATAGAATCATGTGGATAAGAATGAAAGGCGAAAAAGTAGATACATTTGTCATGCAAGTGTATATGCCATTTTAATCTCCATCATCTATGATTGACTGCAAAAATAGCCACCGGCCAAGTTGCAGAATTATAATATTGCAGTTTTTAAGAATATCAAATAACTGAGGAATTATAAATTAAATACATGATTTTACAAGAATAATTTTTATGCTTTGAAATTACATAAAAAAAATGCCTTCAAACGCATTTTAAAAACGTTTATACCTATTTGATATATATATATATATATATATATGGACTATGCCCTGATGGTGTCGTGTTCTGTCTCGTCCCCCGCGACTCTCGGTTGAATACTCTCGTGTTTCTCACTGACTAACTGACAGATTGATTGACAGGTCTTTTTCTCACTGGTGCGGGATAAAGCAGCGATTTCGAAACCTTCCAGAAACTTCTGCGACTTGCTACGCCTCCCCTCCGGAGTCCCTCTCAAACGAGAAAAGGGTCCTTTTAACGTCATATTCTTTTGTATGAATTACTATTTTTACATAGATAATAATAATTTTTAAAGTTTTTTGGCTTATCAGTTTAGGTTTAATTACATCATGAGGGACCACTTTATACGAAAGAAAACTTAACCGTATTTACAGGGGGAACTTTTCTTTTCCAACATTTCTTCAGCAGATGCGCCATTATTATTATCATCATCATCAGAGTATTATCGTGTTTCAAAGTTTCGTGGTTAATTTCTTAATATAAATTTTAGTTTAGAGTTTCGGTAAAAAGTCTTTCTGTGAAACATAAAATTTCTAAAAAGCCCAAAAGTTACTAATTAGTTATGAGTGAGTTTTGTTCTTGAAATTTTATAACAGTCCAGAAAGAATTAACTCTACCCCCCCCCCCCACCCCCCCCCTCCACCCCACCCTCACCCAATACTTTCTAGAAATTTGTTCTTAGGCGAACTTTTTTCCCGAAATTGTGCATTAATTTAAAAAATTTATTATATCAGAATAAACTTATTAAGATCCAAAGGTCTAAAAGTAATAAAAATCTAGGTTTTTTTACTTTACATTTTGTGGAAGAGCTTTCAATATATATATATTTTCAGTATATTTCAAAAGTTTATTTGAATATTCATAATCTGGTTTATAATTTCGACATAAAAGTTAAAAGTTCGAACACAGTCCGAAAGAAATATTGGTTTCAGGCACTTTTTTAAATATGATTAGTTTTAAATAGAATTTCGATGTTATTCTTTGCGTGCGAAGGTAGATATTTTGTGGTCGGTTATATAGTATTGGTGCAAGGGACAAAAACTTACTCAACTTTGGTGCGAGAAAATCACTCATACACAACAACGATCAGTGATAATGAACATTTTTCAGTGAATAAACTGAAAAAAAAAATCCGGATCAATGAAAGAAAGCCACCTCCACTGTCCTCCAGCCTTCTTTAGTTAGCTTTATAAGGCTAACTAACGAAAATATAACGATCTAACCTAACCATTCGTCAAGTGCGTACAGTTGACCTAACGATTGGTTAGGTTAGGTCGTGATATTTTCGTTAGTTAGCCTTATAAAGCTAACTAAAGAAGGCTGGGGGTGGCTTTCTTTCATTGGTCCAAAATTCCCAAATAAATGCTTAAATTTTGGACTCCACAAATAAATTTATACTGAAATAGATAACCAACCAACTATAAATGTTATAGAAAACCAAAATAGGGAAACTATAATAAATATATTCTACGTGTCTCGCATAGAAAATGAATTTAGACCTACATTCTGCGTTCAATACGTGAATTGAACTATACTTTGGCAACATTCGGAAGAAAAGACCAGTTTATCACTACTTTCGCGTAAATAGTGTTGCAATGAGAAAAGGCCAACAATTGGGAAACGAGATCTAGTACGACTCGAACTCCCTTTTCGTGTGGTTTCAGTCGCCGCGCTTATACCGATGAAGCTATCCAGAACCCCACCCCACCCGGCAGAAAAGGTTTATATGTGTGTATGTGAATTACAAACAGCAGTCATCCGAAACTATCTCTGATGAAGACAGTTTCATTGAGTACTGAAACGTTGCTCAGCAATCAAGAAATAAGTAAAAATCAAGACAAATCTCACCAGCAACGAATTTGCACAAATTGTTTGATCGTGTAATTAAATCAACATTGGGAAAAAAAAATTATTTCTGAAGCAAGTAATATACAAAATGAGGAAAAGTCTTTTCGATCTATACGTTGACATCATTCGAAACCCGTTAAAGAAAACAAGAACAGATGTTTTATTACAAACTAATGAAAATTTTGGAAAATACAAAGACAAAGAATGAAAAAAAACCCGAAAATTATGTATGTCGCTTTTTATTCAACGAAGCTGACTGTAAGTTTACTTCACATTGCATATATGGGAACCAACGTTCGACAAGATCGTACCATTACCAATACAAGGCAAGCAAAATCCACCAAAACTATAGAACCAACCACGAAAAAAAAAACCTTCACAATTAACCAGGAACTTCGAAAATTCATCATATTCAGGATTCAGAAATGGCTGAAAAAAATATGAAAAAACAGATGTAAATATTAAATTCATTGAACTTTTGAAATATATATATATAAAATACATGATGATCCAAAAAATAGTTCTCAGAAATACAGTAACTCGTTACATATTTTTGGGTGAACATAGTTTAATTTTTGGATCACCCTCAACAATTTTAAAAATTTTCTACGTGTAGTAATCAATTTTTTTTTTTTGGCCCTCAGAGCTTATTGCTTCTTTTTTACGATTATAATACAATTTAAAAAGGAATGTATAATATCGGAAATAAGTTCGCCTAGAAACCTGGTATTTCTAAAAAGCATAAAAAATTACTAGTCAGTAATGACTGGGTTTTGTCTTTTGAGACTTTTTTAGTTACAAACGAGAATAAAATATCCAAATCAAAAATAGAAAGGTACCACTTAGTAATTTTTTTGTGCTTTTTATATTTATTTATATTTAGTTACTGCGGAAGATCATCCATCATACCCGAACAGATAACTGATCTGATGATGATGATGTCTCTCCTCTGCTGGAGAAAAGAAACATCAGTAAATCATTTTTTGAAGTCAACGTTGCTGTGTTTATCAAGTATTATTACAAATATTAAAAGACAAATAAAATTAATTTTCAGCAGATTAAGAATTATTATTAATATTATTATTATTACTATTACTATTTCAATGATAATTCACACAAGTACAGAATAACTTATATTATCACTATTTGCTGTAATTTGGAATGTAGGTCAAAATTCGAAAAGTGAAATCCTGTGATTTGCATAACGCTGCTGTTACTAAGTAATTGAATGGTTTCTTGCGGGGCCAATGGAACAAATATTGGATTCCAAATTGAAAATTTTCGTGGTTATTCAAAAGATTTTTAAAGGTTTTGCAATTCCCAAGGAAAATTAGACCAAGATCTTGAATGAAGATCGACAGGGAAATTCGGCGCTTGATGTTTGGATAAAGGAAAAAGGAATATTGATGATGGAGAGGTAGCGGTATATAGGATTTACGGATCTCTCTCTCTCTCTCTCTCTCTCTCTCTCTCTCTCGTATATATATATATGATGAATAAAACCACGAAGGAAAGGAAACACAGAATGGTGCTCAAGCGCTTTCGTCTAATGACATCGTCAGGAACACTGAAGTACATAAAGAGTTACAGCCTATATGTAGGTTACAGGAAAAAAAAATTTATATATATATATATATATATATATATATATAATATATATACATAATATATATACAATAAACGGAGAGATAAAAATAAAAATTAAACATTAAAGGATTGTGGGAGGAGCATACAAATTTGTAAGGAAAAACTACCGATTTTTAGCACAAGATCAAATGAATTGTTTCCAACCAATGTTATAGATAATTAAAAAAAAAAAATACAAATTTATACTGGAAATCTGCCCGGGTTTAGCACTCTGCCCTTCTTGTTTAAGTTCGATGTATATAAAAAAATAAATGCTTAATTTTTATTTTTATCTCTCCGTTTATTGTGTATATATATATATATTTTTTTTTTTTCTTGTAACCTATATATAGGCTGTAACTCTTTATGTACTTCAGTGTTCCTGAGGATGTCATTAGACGAAAGCGCTTGAGCACCATTCTGTGTTTCCTTTCCTTCGTGGTTTTATTCATCATAAATATTTTTCACTTGTTACTTTCGTGAAATAATTTTCATATATATATTATTATATATATATATATGAGAGAGAGAGAGAGAGCACTTTATGATTTTCTTATGTTTTAATGAATTAAAGCTTTGCTAGTTTTCAAGTTTTGTTCCAGCCGTAACTGGTCATTGCACCGTATCTTTCACAGTCTGGTTTACGGCTGAAGGTATGTAAACTCTTTCAAAAGAGAACTCCAAGGCTGGCAACAAAGGTTTCCTGGTTTGAGGTTACTTTGAGATTACAATGTCTTAACACTATTTCCCAAAGAGTTGCGAGGTTGTGACGTTGATTCTAGGCAGTAGTGGTCAGGGTGACTGTCCTCTGCGTCCAGACGATATAGCGACTCATGCATGCCATGTTGAGTTTGAAGTCCTTTTTATCATATGATCTTCCATATGGCTGTTAGATGAAAACTAAGTCGCGCAATTCACTACAAAAAAACTACCTAACTTATCCTATAGCTAAGCTTATCGAGTCTTCAACCTAACCTGACTCATTCTTACCGTAACTCAACATAAACTAGTGCAACCACTCCCGTGATCATGGCTGAAGTACGAACCACTGGAATAGGAACGGAAATCTATTAATCTTTCTGGGAAATGTTTCATTTAAGATTCTCACTTTGGGATTTACCACATTTGGAGAATGCAAGTAGTGTATATTATATACACAGGGAGTTGACAAAAATAA